>APFE031756151.1:104094-121665 GCA_000404065.3 Pinus taeda | reverse complement strand
CTAGCTAAGGCGGGCATTCCCATGCTCAGCTTTATAAATTCATTTTCATGTACATAGGACAGACAACCGTCTGTGTAGCAGACTGATGATTCGGATGGAGTCATCATCCTTTGATTCAGATGATCATCTGTTTGGCAATGATGTACATTTGATGTCTTTATATCCCTAAATATATCATAGCCCGGATGGATGAAACTAGATCTGGGGTCTTCAATCTCGTTCAATCTTCACTCAGAGTACAAGCCAATCCATGTGAAAGATGTTCTGGAGTCGAACATGGAAAGACATCGCCTGATTACCAGCCAATGATGTAAGCTGTTAACAGGCACGAGAGGAATCACCAATAATGATGATGACCCTCAAGGTACTACAATATAATTCGCATGGTGTGAAAATGGGATTTGGCATTGAACACCACGCAAAATCTCTAGGTCGAAGGCCATTGATGTAAACCTGTCATCGAAAGTGAGAAACTTGCCATTGAGGCATGTAAGCTTCAAAGTACTGAAAGGGTTGTTCCTAGGTCGACTTCTTGGATAATGAGCTGATGTCAACAAGAAGTGACCCGTCGTAGGAAGGCCTTAATTAATCCCACATCTACGACACGGAACAAAGCAAATGATTTTGGAGGTGAAAACGATCAGATGATACAGGTTTCAGGGTGGCGATCATGAAAGAATGGAGCGTGAATGTATTGTAGTGGATGAGGGACAAGTGAATTCTCTGAGTGACTTCTCTTGAACATATCGGTGACACTAAAATGGATTGGTAGCGTTAACCCCAAAGATGGATGGTATGATGGACCAATGGTGATATGGCCGGTGAACGGAATAACCCAACCCGACTCGGACGTGGAGTGAAGTGAACATGTTCAAGAGGACTTGCTACAATAAAGTTCTTCAAGTTTCTTCCAATTTTCCACCAGTATTGTTGACTAGTACTCTCTTTAATTTTTATCAAGCTTGAGGAGGATAACATATGCTTGTTCTATAATTTTCCCTTCGGGCAAACCCGTCGCTATGTTTTAACGAGCCTAGCGACAGTGAAACTCGTTCTTGTCTATATGACAAGTTTGTCGCTATTGATTTTAACAAGTTTAACGACAATGATAACTCGGTCCTTTTTCAATTTTAGAGAGCCTCAAAAGGGACAGAAATGAAACTCCAATAATCCTTTTTCGTCATATAATCCCTTAAGTCCGAAAAAGTACAAAATAATATGAAAGGGATGAATTTTTGATAGTTTTAACGAGCCGAACAAGACAAGCGCTTGATCTTTTTGTGTAATAATCCCTCAGGTCTAAAAAGATTAAAATCTAGAGGAGGGATAACATTTCTCATAGCTTTAACGAGATGGAGATGCCAATCGCTCGTCAATCTTTTCATATTTTATGAGTCAGATAAAAAGAGCTTAAAGGAGACTCATTTTTTGAGGAACGAGTGATAATTTCCGGTAGCAGCTGATTCCAGGCAAGGTTTGGAATTTTCCAATCACGGCAGTGTCACAAAGATGGCTAACAGAATCACTCATCGCAGATGTTCCTCAAAAAGGGTAAACAATCAAATGGAGGCATACGATCGACTAAAACAAAGTGGAGGTGATGATGAGAACACGACCAAGGGTCAAAAGTTGATTATAATGCGTTCACAATGGTTATTTACTGGATATTGGTTCATTTTTTAATGAGATTAAACTCTAGGGAAACATTTGCTCATTTCTTAGGTTTAATTTTTAATGAGCTCGAACTTCACATAAAAACTGCTTGTGGCAGGTTTATTTTTTAACAAGCTTGAACCCTGCGGTAACACTGCTCGTGATAAGTTTGCATGCCCCCAACATAATAATGCAAATCGAGGTGCATGCCCCCCAAGCTTCATTGCATTGAACACGGTGGTTGGAATGAAAGTTTACCTTTGAGATCTTTGAAAGACTTAACCTGGATTTTACGAGATCGTAATCAAAGACTCGATTTGGAAAGGGAGTTGTTTCATTTTTTAATGAGGTTGACATGATATAAGAACCATCCTCGGAGTCCACTATATTTACAGTATTTGATAGAAAATCAAAAACTGAAGGATGATTAAGGTCGCTGGAATAATCTTCGTGGTAATCCGGAAGATGGGAAAGATGGTGGTGATCTTCCCTTGGTGCCTCTTCTATCATCATTAACTGAACGATTCCTTTGTCTGTAGAATCTACATGCGACCAAGGATCTGAAGAGGTGTTATATTCCTTAGACCTATCTATCCAAACACTCGATGAGAATTGAATTGGGTTTGCCCCCCAGGCCAAGAAAATTGATTGCTACAATATTTCTAAAATGGCCATGATCCATGCTGCCAAAATGTTCAGGAATCTTCTGAATCCAGAAGACTTCATATTGCAAGTTCCCACCGTGGCCACTTCCGTCAGATGGTTTGGAGGTGGTAGGGAAAAGGTACCCATCAATGTAGGGTCTTTTCGTAGGCCTACTCCGATATTTTGAAGCGAATGAGGGCTTCCTTGGATCATTGGAATGCTTCCTGTAACTTGTGAACTATTGGGGAGAAATGTTTGTTGGTCGATGACCGTAATTCCTCCTTGGAAGGGAAATGCAACCTTCCTGAAGTACATTGACACAATGGCAGCCATAGCATATATCCAGGGCCTTCCCAGTAGGATGTTGTAATCGAGAGTTATCAACATCAATTTCTATTGTTATTCCCCCCAGTTAGACTTGCAAGTTACTCAATATCCCATATGGGGTGTATGTTCGTCTATCAAACGCTTTTAATATCATCGACGATTGTGACAAGGGTGGAGATCCTAAATTTTTCCAGCAACTCATCGACATAATACATGTAGATGCCCCCTCATCAATAATTGTTCGATGAATAGTTTTGTTGAGGGCTTTCACTTAAATAAGGAAAGCTAGTTGAGTTGGTAACTGAGGGTCATATCCTTTGTGATTAAAGGCCACTAGATTGGAATCCGTTGGGTCAATCCCACCTATCGCTGACAATAAAGCCTGCTTTTGGGAGGGGCAATTTTGTAGTACCTCAAGTGTCAACATAGCGGACGGCGATTGGGCCAGATCCTCCACTATATTATAATGTTGTGCTGCTCTAGCATGAGGATTAAATGTTGATTTGTGTACTACTCCCTTTGGCGGTTTTATCATTAGTTCAGGAGTGATGGGTGGCACAACATTGGTTGAAGTTGTTTTCAAACTACTAGGTTGATCATTATCCTTGTTGTTCAACATCTGTGGATTCTCGTAATCTCTATTCCTTGTCGATATCAAAGCATCATTTAGCTGCTTCGAAACCGACAACATTAGCACTTAGGGTGGAGAAGCATTGTCGCTAGCAACCAGATTTGTTCCTGGGTTCGGAAATGGATCAGTCAATACTGTTGAGGTTTTTGAATTCTTGAAGAATTTTCTAAGCTCAGCTTTATATGGAGACTCTCTCATCCAATGATCCTCATCGCATATAAAGCATGGATGACTTGGTTTCCTATCTCCAGAAGGGTTTGCAGAAGGTTTTTCAGGAGATGACTCCTCCTGCTTCTTCTTCTTCCCTTTATTTTTCTTCTTGCCCCTAGTTGCTTGGGTTCTTTGCCTTTGTCTTTCGACACGGAATTTACTTCCGAGGCGACAAGTTATTCATTTGCATTTTTACTTGAAACTGTACGGGCCTTATTTGACGTAGCCTTTATGGTTTTCGTGCTAGTCGTACCTATCATGCCATTGCTAGCATGAGAGTCTTTGTTTGATTTAGGAGGGGGAGGAACGGAAAATTCCGGTCTAGGAGCATCAGGGATTTTATCATAGAGCGTACCAGACTGTGTATAGATCAAGTCTAGATATTATGCACGAGCAATAACTTTCTCTTTAGTGACGACTCCTCCCTTTGCCACATATTCTGTAATAGAAGGTAACAATGACTTAATAAACCATTCAGCCAACAGCTGATCAGGAACATATGTTTTTACCATTCTACGACGACGTCACAACTCATGAATATGATCGGATATGTGAGTGGCCGTTGTTTGTTTGAAATTGGTAATAAGCTCTGTTCCTGTTTTGTACCTTATGGGTAACTGAAAATGGGTTAAAAAGGTTCTGGCTAGGGTACTGAAGTTATTAAACGAAGTTCTAGGCAATTCGATATACCATTTTGCTACTGGACTAGTTAACATTCACTTAAAAAGGTGAAGCCTGATCGAATCATCGTTGAGAGTGTTTGATGAACACCACAGATGAAAGGTCATCACATGATTCGGCAGGTCTTCACCCAGATTTCCATTAAATTTAGGAATATTTGACGGAAGTTTATGAGGAATCGCTGGCCACCAAGGGGCGTAAGCAATTTGATTGTTCGTTAGTCGATTCATATCCGGTAACTCTAAAGTCGCCACGAAAGGCAACTGTTGATTCAGGCTCGGCGAACAATACCCAGGATAAGATGGAATTGCCTAAGAAATTGGCCTTTCCATACCTGCATAATGCATTTGATGTTGGTAACTTTGGTATGGTTGATGGGCATGATCATTATGATATAATTGATGTTAACCGTTTTTAATGTACGGCTGCCCATTACTTGCAAAGACTCATTGCTCAGATCCTTGGTAAGCTTGTTGGAATTGCGGTTGTTGGTATTGTACCATCCATGGTTGTGAAGCCATGAGTTGTTGCCCAGTACTGACTGTTTAACCAAGATGGGGGGTAATGGTCCACATTTGAACCTGGGTCATTCCACTAGTCGGTAATTGTGGTTGCGTCGCAGGGACAAGAGGTTGTTGTATTACGACCTGAGAAACCTGAGGTTGGCATATAATAGGCAACACTTGTACTTGCGACACTATCACGATAGCCGGCGTAGTGGGGATATTTGACACAGGTCAACTTGGTTGCATCGAATATACAACTCTTGGTTGTTGAGGCAATATTGGTACCCAACCGCTAGATGTAATTCCAGCATAACCTAAATTTTGTTGTGAACTCTCGTATGGTTGTTCTCTCAGAGGAGACAATGAAAGGGTATACTGCCCTCCATACGATGGTAACCCAGTGCTCAAAGGAATGACTTGCTCTTGGTGACCAGATTGCCCAAATTGACACTGCGAAGGATCAATTTGTTGAGACTCAACATAAGAGATTCCAGATATTATTCCAGACGAAGGAACGGGAACAGTCCATATTGTCGAAACAGCCCCTGGATGGACTCCATCCAATGGTTGAGAGCTAGTCGAGACAGATGGTACGCCGACGAAAATTTTCGGAGTAGCAGCAGGAAGTTCTGTCGCTGCTGTGTTGGATGACGTAGTCCTAGATGTCGACGGTTGTTCAGACATATTTAGCCTATCCAAAATATTCCTTAGTGATTCTTCAGGAACTTTCGATGGCAGGAGACTAACTTTTGATGAAGAAGGATATAGGGTGATCCCGGCTCCGAATTGCGATGGAGCGTTAGATGGAGGATCCTCCACAATCTCTTTTATGGCAATCAATCCATATGGAAGAGGTAGACCGTAGGTCTGTAAAATATTTTTGGTGTCAAAGAAGGGATAGGTTCTGCAACGACTGATGTTTGGGGGGTAACACCTTCCGAGTTAGTGGTAGATGGAGCCGGTTCGAGAATAGAAGTGTTTACCGTCACACTAGGATCAGTTGTAATTTCCTTTTGTGGCTACAAAATTTCTTCTGTAGAGGCAGGTATACCAGAAAAGTTCAAAGTGACCAGAGTCTCTAAGGATGTCGGAGTACTTGCTCCAATCAAACTAGGGGACTTCGATCCAGTCACACGACTTCGCTTCGTCTGGAATAGTTTCGTTTCTAGAGTCAACGACGGTTGACTCGTAAGCCTTCGCGAACGACAGGGGTTTGATTAACTTTCTTCCACGATTGCGGATTGCTCGATTAACTCAAAATAATAGGGGAAAATGATTCCGAATTAAATGAATTTTAGATGCTTTGACACAACTTTCTTTTTCAATTTTTAAGAGTCGAGAAAAAACAAAAGATGACTCTAGTCGCCTTCGATTTTTAGTGAGCCTGAAGTAACAAGTGCTCAGATGGACCTTTTCCTTTAAGGAGTCTAAAAAGGAATGAAAGAGACTACTCTAGAAATCTAGATGAGGGATTACCAAACCAATCGCAAAACTACAGAATACTTTTCATGGTATGGCAGTCAATCTTCCTAAATGTTGTGTTCAGTGCATTAATATCGATAGGGTGGCAGACACGACTTCCTAAGGATAAAGAATATAGCCTATTGTGGTCTCCCAATATATACTAGACGATACGTGGGAGCACAAGTCTGTACTGGCACTTGTCGTCTCAAAGAGGAGGAATCACCCAACCAGCAATGAAAGCGATAGTTACCAGGCTTTACGATGCCAGAATACGTCTCTAGCCTAGACTTCTAACTGTTGTGCGTTAGGTTCCAAAGCGTTTTTATGTTCATTGAATTTATTTTATAGTTGATCTTGCTTAAGAAATTTTCTTTTCAGGTTCACCGCGTGATGTAGATATATAACTCCTAAAATGCAATCTAAGATGATAAACAATCGTTTAATCTTCTTTTTGCAATGAAAATCCTAGCTACTAAGGAAAGAGAAATGAGATTCTTTCAACATAGAGCACAGAGCACACAGTAGATGCACTATCCTAAATCAAACCAACAAGCAGTCTAAATGTAAATGCACATGCATGTATTTGTTTTCAGCCTTCTTAATGTGTGAATGACAAGAATAATGCTAAGTACAAATCTGAATTATCTTTCAAAGTGACAGTACTAACAATTTTTCTTCAAAATACGAAAGGAAGATAATGATGACACTTTGCGATTTTGAATTGAAAACTGCTTTCGACACTTGAAAAACTATTAATTCAAATCAAATACAAGAGTAATAGTATAATAGACCATCTAGAACAATAGGATTCTCTTTTATGGCTGAAAATGACACTTGCGACACTTCCAAATCAAGAAACAACAGTTTGATTACGTTACTTCTTTGTAAAAGAGAACTGAAAATGGCACACAATACACAAAAAAATTCACAGTTCTTTGCACAATGGAGGCTGAATGATGGAAAGGAAGGGGGTTTCTACAGAGGTGTACTGATCACAGACAGCAAAACTCCTGAATAAAGCTAAAGAGAGTGAACAAAAAACCAAAATCTGAAAGTAGAAGAGGTCTTGTCTGATTAGTGCACCTGTAACATAGGGAAAGCGCAATGCAGCGCACCTACTACACATGGGAGGTGCGATGCATCTAGATTCCCAAGAAGAGAAGGTGCGATGGTCCAGGGACGAGACTTCAACTTGGTTCTTGGTCACAGTTTGCAGCTCAGTCAGGGATTTAGGCCGAGCAAGTGATGTTCAATAAATATAAATCACATGGGTTGATCTAATGAGGTTACTAGAGCCACCACCAGGGCAATTAGAATGTTTGCAAATCAATTGCTTAGTTTATAAACAAAACCCAGAGATAGACTGAAGCAACATTGATCTACTTTGCACTTGTATAGCAAATGCAGTTCGAAGGCTAGCTGGCTTGACATCAGGCTCCGTCTGTGAGTTTATAAAACAAACAAATATAGACAAGCAGACAATCTATTCGCTCCCTAGTGGAGTCGCCATTTTGTTATCGGGAAATCTAGTGTCCACTCGGAGCTGCTAGTCCCACTAAGATGGGTAGCTATCTTAGAAACAAACAAACCAAAACTACTTTCACTTTCCTTTATGAGAAGTAGATAAGAGGGGAGCAAAGGACACCAACCTCAGTCTTGTGCTTGGTTCCTTGCTTGGTTCCTCTCCTTTCTGACAGACCTTTGCCACTCCTTCTTGTTTTCCCAGCTTCAAAGAGTTCCTGTGGAATCAAAGCAGCATAATACTATCGAAGAACAGAGATCTACAATCAAAAACAATATAGGACCAGATATATATTGACCACACAAGTGCATATATCATCAAACATACAAGAATGTGGAGGAAAACTCGAATAGCTTTATTAATATCAAGAATAGAAAAGAGGATTACAACCAATTGTTCTGACCTAGCATCATCCTTCAGCATGAAAGCCCTTCTTCACCTCATGAAAAGCTTAGATCACCCAACACTATGATATTGCACTAAGAAACCAACAATACTTCCTTACAAGATACAAGATTCCAGACCCTGGATGTTTGTGATGAGGGATCCATATATAGATGTTTGCAGGGGGGTGAGTCAGCTCCTGGGTTTTTGATTAGTGTCCTCTCTCTGATAGTTCTTGATTCCACTTGGAGATTGATGATCTCTTACTCATCCCTGGGCAAATTTAGAGAGGCAAGTGTCACAGGAGAAGTTTTTGGAAGATTCCATGATCATCCACCTTGCAAATTGTCTCTACCATTTGTCTACTCTCACCCATCACACCCTACAGAAGGGTTTTCCACTATGCATCACACTTTTTACACTGAGTAGGTGAGATGTATCGCACCCTTTGCACTGGGCAGTCTGTATGGTCCAGTTTTGACCAATTCTGAGCAGTTTTCTGTGGAGAACTTCTGGGAGATGATGTAATCAGCTGACCTTGTTCCTTTAGGGCATGAAGCAACACTTTTAGGGACTTAGAAGCCCTTGGTTTATGGACATGTATGATTGGGGTTGCAGTGCCCAAAAATGTATATAACAAAAACCTACCATCTCTGATTGTGTCATCCCTATAAAACTTGTATCATGATTGAGATCTGCTTCCACATGCCCCATTGGTTCTTTCCTCCTATCCATTTTCATAACAATGATTGATCCTAAGTGGTCCCTATCTCTATAAATATGATAGAATTTTAAGGATGACTGCATTAAATTATGCTTGATTTTCCTATGCTTTGGCAAGTATTTCCTATGACTAAATGATCATGTCATTATCTTCCTTACAACTTCTGGTCTCTACTTTCAAACTTTTAAGTGTATCTTCTATGTCAAGGGAGTACTCATTGCCATGTTTCTCATCAGATCAGTAGGGAGAATCACGTGAACTGTATTCCACCATTCTGTTAGTCATCTTGATCTTCTTCTTCTTGCAAACATACCATGTCAGATAAACCAAATATAACCATGATAAAACATACCTCGGTGAAGTACATGGGAGGTTATCTTGTCTACACAACCAAATCGAAATAAGCACAAAATATATATATTATATATATATATATATATAATATATATATATATATTATATATATAATATATATAATATATAGATATATATATATATATAATTATCAATATATATATATATATATATAATTATATATATATAAATAATAAATTGAAATCAACATATCAATTATCTCAACCTCAATATCATACCAGCGTCATCATGATGATGCAAATTACAACAATGGCCATCACAATGCATGCATAACAAACACATAGATAGCTAACATGCATGCATGAAAACAACATTCTACCCATTTAGTCCAAGTGTTGAACCTGGGAGCTCTAATACCAATCTGTAACAACCCCTCCCACATTTACTCAATTTCACCAGGCTGCCAGGGTAAACATGAGACAAAGAGTTACAATGACATGACCTAACCTCCAAGCTTTAGTTATGGAAACGGGGTTGAAAACTAACAACTCATATACATTCCTCACCGCTTACAGGACACTCAGAGGCCAAAGAACCACCCCAGGTGACCAAACCCTAAGCTGGGGATACTTTCTAGTGACCTAGATTCCCAACTATACCCTTGACACTACCTACATGTATTTGAAGGCCTCCAACCAAACCCACAAGCCTTGCTACATGTGGTTGTGTCCTAAATTGCTCAATGTAGTGCCTGTGGTCTTGAGATCCGAGCCACAATTCTAGATCAACCTCCAGACCCCTCCCCAAAACTACTTTAGACTTCTTAGAATAATAAATAACATAAGTATGATGCTAAATATATAAAACTTTAATAGTAACTTGACTTAACTATGCCTAACCATGACATTCATTTCATTAAACATATGGTGAAAATGTAAGCTACAGGTCATAAATTCATATTTGATTACTAGATTCTGAAACATATCTAAGAATAACCAAGAAGATATAATGACCTATAATAATAGCTAAAATAACATTTGTTATTCCATGCATTCATCAACCATTCACACATTTGTCAAAACATGTCAAGAACCATAAGTAATATAAGTCACATAACCAGCATGTAACCAACACATAACTAGCATAGAAGCCATGGAAACTCAACCATAATATCACAAACATAATAGCTACAAATATACATGAATAACAATAGAAGAATAACTATTGTTAGCATATGAAAATACCAACCAAGTTAGGGACTTCCACGTACCATCTAACCATAGATTTTGTTAAATCAAATCTATATTTTATCTAATCACCCCTGCACCATATTCCAAGCATGAATGTGGGATTTCATGGAATAAACAAAAAACAAACCAGACCAGGGCTTCCATATGCCAAACCACCTCAACCCTCAACCACAGTGACTCCACCTCCATGGTCAGACATCACTAACACGAACCAGATCGATCTCTACCTAAGTTGTCTAAGGATCTAGGAACTAGTAACTCAAGCCACAACCTTATAGGGTTCTAAAGAATTTTTCCAACCCAGCTCTAGGGAATAGTAACTCAACCCACCAATGGCTCCAGAGCATTTGTCCCAACCTGGGCTCATGGATTAGTAACTCAACCTAAGTTGTTACAGGTCTTCTTGAGTGTTTTTTCCAACCCACAACCATAAGGAATTATGAGCACCAACCAGAAAACAATCGAGTGGAAAAAATCACAACACCATAGCTATCCAGGAAATGGAAATGCAGGGCTAAAACCATTGCCAATCCAGGAAAATATCCATGCCAATGATAACACATAACTATAAAATACCATACATCTACCATGCATCCATAAACTAGCAAGGAAATCCTACAAGCAACCTATTACCTGCAAAGCAACTTGGTTGTAGTTGTTGATCCACTTGTTCCCTTGCACTTTCTTACTTTCCTTTTGCCTTATTTCTCCAATCCAAGTGAAAACTAGAGTGATCAAATCATGTTCCAAGCATTCTCTAATTTTGCAAGGGTATGAGAGAGACAATGAATATAAGAGAACTCCAAAACGGTACTGAAAAAATCTAAACCAGCCAAAATCTCCACCAGCAAAAAGTTGTGAACCAATCCTCATGAGCCTTTTTACCATTGAGGCCTTTATTTTCTTCTTTTTCCTTCATTTTTCCTCTCATGAAAATATGTGTCTCTTCACCTTCCTTTTCTCCTATTTTCCTTTATTTCCATAAATAAATGACAATTAATGCCTCTTTGCCTTTGCCAATTTCCATAGCCATTTTTTGAGCACCAGTGATACCCATCGTTGTGTTTTACCCTAGATTAAACTTGCAATACATGCCTGATGACCTTGGTCTTATTTTTATTTATATAGGAAATCAACTAGGGTTTGTTATAAGTATTGTCAAGCTTTTGGAAAAATTTAGTTGGTTCCTGCCACCGTGACTTGATTAATTCTATTATATTTAGATAACGCCAAACTACATAGAATTGAAAATCCAAGTGTTGTTAAGGCTTGGGAAAGTTGTAATATAAATTAATGTCATGTGGCTTATAAGAGGCAAGTTTTTTTCCCATTGACACTTTCCAACACCATGTTCTTAGCTTCTAGACCCTATAGTATCCACTTAATGACATCGGCACATGGTATCAAAATAAACTTGTTGGTGTATTTGTGGAACCCTGATTGTTTGATGTTATGATAGAATTCCCTATCCTCAATATCCTCAGTGAACTCATTTGAGTTGAATACATATTTTATAGTGAACCATGTGACAGTAGAGTCCTTGTTAATAAAGCATTGAGCATCTAAGAAGATAGGAACTCATGTCAAGGTATTGTCAATGGCCTCTTTAGTATTATTTTCTATGGACTTCTTGGATGATCCCTTCTTTGGAGTCATGGTGTTGTTGGAAGATGAAAGATTGATGTGTCATGGACCTAAAATACCTAGTGAACAAGATGCACCCATGGCATCTACAAGTTAAATCTACAAGATATTAGCCAATCAAATAATTCACAAGAAGAATATAACTACTAAGAGGATGGATTTCATAATAATGGAACATAAGTGAGGCAAAGTGTCATCACTAATCAGTGTAAATGTTCACTACGTAGCTTTTGAAGGAAGATTGCATAGTTCCTATTTGCAGGGGAGGTCGATTGTGAATTTTATTTGCATAATGCATAGTTACTACTAGAGAGGAGGCCTTGACTATTAGAGATTGTGCAATGTTACTACTAGTGAGGAGGCCTTGTTACTACTAGAGAGGAGTTACTACTAGAGATTGTGAAATGTGTAGTTGCATAGTGCAAGGTCGCCTCACTATTTCTTATGATTGCAAAGTATGGAGTTGGGGACACCAATGATTCTATAGTGTGTAATTTCAGATGGAAAGGGGAGGTCATTGTTGGAAGAGATTGCGCCATGTGCATTTTTGGAGGGAAAAAAGGTTTGAAGATTGTGTAGTTTTTTATAGCAGGGGGCTTGTCTTGAGATCTGTTGACTAAAAATAGGAAGGATGTGTATTGGTTTTAGAATAATCAAAGAAAATCACTTCCATCAAGAAAATAATATAGTGAAAATAAAAGGACATGCATGCATAAATACACTTAGCAGTAATAATTACGAGTAGGTGAAAAGATAAGGAATGTGATGTGACACTTGAAAAGAAGCTCAAAAGACTAAAATGACACTTGTAGGAGTTAACAATAGCAAATATATGATTTGTTATAAGAAAAGTGAGGAAAAACAACACTTGCAAAATAAAAATCAGAAAAATTGAAAGCAAAAGCGGCAAAAAGTGACAGTTGAGAAACTTAGTCAAAAAAGAAGTGAAAATGGAATCCATGCTCCTTATGCTTGTGAGAATGATTAGAGCTCCAATGATAGGTGTTATAATGAGCTCTATGATTCCTTTCTTATATATATAAGCACTCGATATATTAGGTTTAGGGTTTCAGGTGCGCATGACTAAAATCAAGGAGCTACCACTAGTTAATTGACACTTGTCTAAAGATCAAATTAGAAACATGTGCCACAGCTACATGGAAGTGCACACTTCCTAATTCTAAGAATGCAGAGTTGAAAAAATCTGGTAACTTCCTATTTCATTGGTTGAAGGGACTATGCAGTTCAGTGAGACAAGGGGTTACAGAGCTCAGTCTCTCAGTGGATTGCTCAGTTTACTTCCACATAGGGTTGCAAAGATTACTTTCACAGTTGATTGTGTAGTTACATGCATCAAGGGGTTTCATAGTTCAATATGACAAGGATTTATACAATTCATTGTGGCAGAGGATTGTGTAGTTTCTCAAGGTAATGCATGCAATCAGTGATGGTCGAGGCAAGACTCAACATGTGTTTACAAGAATTTCTTTGCCTTTCTTCAAAATTTGAACACCTACTATCGATAAGGCCTAACTATCATCATGAAAGAACAGTTAAAATATCACAAGCTTAGTATGAAAAGAATGAGTCATTATGACAACCAATAAAAAAAGAAAAAGAAAAAGAAAAAAAGGGAAAAGGAGGTTCATCAAATTCAAGGAATCCTCCTCCTCAAAATTCAAAAAGAAGGAATGAAAGAGAACCATTGCACATTGAATGTTACAATTGTCACAAGAAAGGTCACTATGCTCGAGATTTCCTTGAGAAGAACAATGGTCCATGATACAACACTAGAAGCAACAATAGTGGGTTTAATAATCAAAGAAGAAGATATGATCGAAGGAATGATCATAATGGAAGAGATGAAACAAGAGGAAGAGATGCTCCAAGTGACCATGAAGAATACCAACGTCCTCAAAAGAAGTCAAGAAACACTCAATATGAAAGTAATGTTGCTAATCAATCTAAATATATTCTTCTTTCTGCATTTTCTAGTTCCTTTCCTCTAAATACCTGGGATAGTTGGTTGGTTGATAGTGGAGCCTCTCATAATTTATCTTGGTCTAAGGAAGTTCTCTATAATTTAGTGGAGAGGGAGTGAAGTTTGAAAATTATTCCTGGAGACAACTCCACTCATAACGTTAAATGTTTTGGGTGTTATATTTCATTTGGACACTAAGGAATCTATTTTACTTCATGATATGATGTATGTACTAGGATTGAAGAAAAAATTGGTATCTATATATTCTTTGGAAGACAAAGGGATGAGGGTTTCCTTCATCAAGGGAAAAGTAGTTACTGGGCTAGTGGGAACCCCTATGAGAGATACATTCACAATGGGATCTAGATTTGAAGAACTCTATAAAGTCAATGGAATACCTCTTCTGTCCATTAAAGTAATCCTCAAATCGAGCTATGGAACCAAATAATGGCACATCTACACTTTGAAGCCCTTCCAAAATTGAAGAAATTAGTCTCTGAAATTCCTCATTTTCAAGCCCAACGTGATTGAGTATGTCCTAGATGTGTTAGTGGAAAGAATACAAGGGACCATTCCCCTCTACTAAGAATAATACAAATGACATCCTCCAACTCATTCATCTTGACATATATGTTTTGATGCTCATACACTCTCTTGGTGTCATCTCTACTACATTACCTTCATTAATTATTTCTCAAGGAAGATATGAATATTGTTATCACTCAGAAGTTTTCCCTAGAAGTTACCAAAAGAAGGAAGCATCCGAGGTAACCACAAACCAATCTTTTAGGCTTAGGCTCTAGCCAACCTAAGTCCAGAGAGGGCTCTCTCTTTATAATTTAGCTTTGTTTTTATGGGATTTTAGGCGGGTTCTTAGGACTCATGGGGTTTTGTTTTGAATTGAAGTTTGGGTTGTGGAATTCTTAGAGAAAATGGATAGAGCTAGGTCTTCAAGCCATTGGGCTATGGAGTCAAAAAATGGATATCATAACTGGAAAAGATCATTAAAGGGAATGTTCATAGGGCATGCTAGTAAAGAAACATGCAAATATTTAGGCCAAAGGGGTGAATTGATTCTAACCAGGGTGAAAGGGAAGTTAAGAATCCTTGAACTAGGATCACAGTGAAGAACAAAGGGTGATCATGAACTAAGGGCAATTAAGAATCCTTGGCTATAGACCAGAGTAGAAACTACGGAAGCTAAGGAGCAGTTAAGAATTCCCTAACTAAGATAGTTTAGGAGAAAACATTCAGAATGTAAAATAGTGAAGACGGAGTGCATTCAAGCAATTTCAGAAATATCATTCCTTGTTATACATTTAGATTTCATAAATTTACATAAAAGATTATGGAAAAAACATTGAACATAGAAGAATACTTATTTGTATTTCACTTTACACAAGAATCCTGTAAAATATATGATCTTTATTCCCTGATCCAGCACGCTAATCTAGTCATTGATACAATAGAACTTTGATTTGAGAGAAAAAGTCTATAGAAATGTCTTGGAATCCACACTACATACTTTGAAATGTGAAGTATTTATACAAAAAATAATGACAAAATATCTCATAACAATTTTAGATTTAATCTAGGGAATAAAATATCTTCATGCATGAAGATAAATATATATGTAGAACTACTTCTTGTTGTCCCTTTTATTGTGGGGTTGCTGGCTATTTCTGTTGAGTTTTGAGCTCTTTATGCTGGCTGATAGTTGTGGTATTTCTACGCTGACATCTTTTTTACTTTTATATTTCACCGGTACTCTTTGACTCCATTACTCTTTGACCCTGTTGATCTGTCTTTTACCTGTTTCACCTGGTTGTCTTCAGATTTACTGGGCAGTAACTTTCTAATGTAAATTTATCATAGTAAATTTCTCATTTTCTCCCACCATTCTGCATCAGGTAACTTTATTTTTACCATCCTTCTTTGGATTGATGGCCAAATATCATTGAAAAAGTCAATGATATTGGCATAGAGCATCTCTTTAGTTTTTCCTAGTGGCTTCTACAGTGTCAAATCTCTCTCAAGGACTTTGATTTTCTCACCCATCCTTAGAGCCTTCTATGTCTCTTCTCTTTGCTGAATTTGGGCAAGTTTATAGTGAGTTTCTAAACTTGCCACTTTTTTCTTTAATCTCTTTAGCTCTATAGCCTCAATAGACATATCCTCCATGGCTTTTACCAGTTCTACTACTTTCTCAGTTGATGTACCTGATGTTGTAGTAGACTCAGTTGTAATTGGCAGTGCTGTGGCAAGTGGAGTTGTAGGTGCCAATGATGCTGCCAATGTAGAAGGAACTGTTGTTGATACTATGGGGATGACAGTTCTAGAAGTTGTGGCCATGTCACTTTTCTTCGACTGAATTAAAGTATCCAACGCCTTCTCTGTCTCCTTAAGTTGATCATTTAGCTTCAGGACCAAGTCCATGAGCTCTTCATGTCCTTGCTATGCCTCCAGGACTTCCTGTGTGTGTGGGTGGTGCAACTGGGGTATCTTTAGATATTTCTTGAGTGCAGCTATGTTATCATTCTTCTTCTTGATCAGTTGCTCTGCGGCTTTTAAATCTTTCGGATCGTGACCCAACTCTATGACTAAGTCCTCTAAGGACTTGATTCTATTATCTTTAGCCTGTGGGGAGGCTTTATCCAACTGAAATTGGGCTGATATATTGTTAAGAAAGTTTTGCAGTTGGTGGGTAGCAATGGATTTCCCTTGTTGAATTGAGGCTTTTGTGATGCATATCAAGTTTATGAGAGATTTTTCGGCGTAAATCACATGATATTTCATTTGTCAACACGTTTTGAGCCAACGAGTGCGGTTCATTGTCAGGACAAGTTGGTTCAAAACGTGTTGACAAATGAAATATCAAATGGCTTTCCATGTTAAGGTGGAGTATATCATCTCCCATGTTTGCTTGTGTAGCTCAATCTGGTCAATGCGATGAATATCCCTTTCCAGTACTTCAAAGTTCACTTTCTTAAAATCTGATGTTATCATTGGTTGTTGAGTGGTTGACTTGATGAAGGTCATTTTCATTTTCCCCTCTTTGACTTCAAAGGCTGATATAAGCCTTGTTTGATTGGTAAGGGTCAATTTCAAATTCTGTGCATAGGTTTGGGCTTTCATCCTCTCATTTCTAGCCTTTATTTCTTTGTATATTTCCTTTATGTCTTTATCTCTATCTATTGGCATTCTGAAGGAAGACACTTAAATACTTTTTTGCCTTTCCAACATCTGAGTGTGTGATGTGGAAGGTGCTAGGGTGCCTCTAGATGGAGTAGCAAGCCTGCTCATATCTCTTTCTATGCTTGTAACTTTAGTTGTCTCCTCTGTCTATTCATGTTCAGAGATAGGATTCACTCTTTATCTCTTAGCCTGGCTTACCTCTGCATAGGCTTGTGATGTTGCTCTTTCTAAAGTAGCGACCACTTCCCTGTTTCTCTTGAGGCTTTTATCCTCATTTAGAGGAGTCTGTAGAATTGGAGGGGTACTCATGGTGGCCTATTGGGTTGTGTTATATTCTTTCCACGAATAACCTACGTAGTGAATCGGGGGGTTAGAGGGGGGGCGGAGCCCCCCCTTCATTGTGTCGATTGCACAGTGGGGGGGTCACAGGGGGTTTGAG
>APFE031756151.1:44175-100196 GCA_000404065.3 Pinus taeda | reverse complement strand
ATGCTTCGACATGTATAAATATGTATTGTAACATTGAAAGGAACATAATGAAAAATCAAGCTGGTAGTCCCAGTTTTGGGATCCAGTGGGAAATATCTGTGTACATGTGTTTTATGTGTTATGCTCTCGCATTTTTATTTTTCCTGTGATTTAGAATTCGTATGCAGGTAATTTATGTACGGGGTTAAAACCTACATGGCCTCTGGTCTATCTGTTTTCTCTGGTATGTTTGTTTGATCTGACACCTGTAACAGGTATGGTACTTCTAATTGTTCTGGCACCTATGATTCTTCTGGTATTTGTGATTCTTCTGGCACCTACAGGAAAGAATCCTCATCAAGTTGTTTCTCTAGGTCAATTATTGTGTTTTCCATAGAAACTTCTGCATTATCCCTATCCTCTAAAGTGTTTTCCACCCACTGCAATTGGTTGGCATACTTTTCTATCTCATGGATGCAGTGATGGATATAGGGGGTCGTCTTGTTCTTATACCTTCTTTTGTAGATGAATTCCAAGGGATCATATCTCCATATGAAGATTTGTTTTAGTTTTAACCTCTGAAGGATTAGGTCGGCCTCCTTTCTAGCTTCTTTGTTATTACAAATAAAGGGACCCAATTGGTCTTTGATTTTGAGCTGGGCTTTCTTTTTGGCTTTGACAAATTTTATCTCATTTGACTTTATTATTTTCCTGCAGTACTCCAGGGCAAATAAACTCAATGGGAGGTATTTGGGTAGTTTGTATGGGTCCATCTCACATCCATAAATCCTGATTTCAGTGTGGTTTAGGTACAGGTACCAATCACCCACCTGATGATTGATGTTTAGATGAAGGACTCTCCTGATTTTAGGACTGATTGTTGGTGGAGGGGTTCTAGTGAGCATGGTCATTACAGGGTGGAAAAAGGAATCAATGAATTCATTGTTTGAATAGGGGGAGGGATGTTGATGAATCAGTGGGGTCCAGAAGATAACTGATCTTGGTTGGCCCTTGGTGTCAAGCTTCTGGAGAGTAAAGGGTAACTTATCTACTTGGTAGTATAGAAAAAGGTGATACAAAACAGAGGAGTACTTAAAAACTCTCCCATTACTCATTCAAGGAACTATTCATGCATCTTATCTGCTATGAGCTGAGCATAGTCACATATGACAGTAGGAGACTATCCTAGAGTGTATATGGACATGAAGGTTAAAATAATCTCATCAATATATTCACTAGTGGTATAACCCAAGACTCTAGATATCATATCCACAATACTTCTACCCATGGAGAAAATAAAGCTACTACATATGGAGGAGGGTCTTTGGGGGTATACTTCTCTTCTACGATGAAGTTTTAGATTATTTGAGCCAATCTTGTAGGGTTGAGTTTAGGATATAAGTCCAACAGGTCTCCAATGGAGAGAGGAGTCAAGTTTTGGCCAAGCTGGAGTTGTAGCATCTCATTTATTGATTCAGTAGTGATGGTGAAAAGTATGGTCTGGTTAGGGGACATCACTGCTCTTTGACTGGGGATATAATTTTCATGATAGTAATGGAAAATTTCTGGGAAAATGTGAACTCTGGGGAACTGGTACTTAGGCAAATTGGACTCCCACAGTCCAATTTCATCGGCCTAGTTCAAGTGTCTATCCCTACTTTGGCAGTATACATTGAGCGAGGTTTCATGGAAAGTGGTGTCCTTTATTTGGGAATCCCTATCAGCTAGGGAGAGGTGGTCTAGTTCTAGATGAGGAGTGGAAATAGGTCTTACATCCATGGTAATTGGGGCGGCCATTCTCAGTTCTTGTGGATTTGAGTATGGAGTAGGTGATTTTAAGGTTTTTAGGGAAATGGTGGTTGAGTACAGAGGAGGCTTGAGTTGTTAGAGTTTCTTTGATTAATTTTTTACCTTAATTAGGAAAACTCAGTAACTGGTTCTAAAATTGATAGGGTTTTCTAGTGAATTATGGCTTAAATACCTGGAATTTGAGGAGAACTGGCTCTGAACAAGGTGACTGGAAACTGCGAACGGTCGAATAGGCTCTAACTAGGCTGGAAAGCAAATTGGGAGCTTTGTGGCATCTTTTGGGTCAAATTGGACGTAGGTTGACAACTTTGACATTCGCAGGTGTGTGCATGGAGGCTTACAGTTGAAAAAATGATCAAAACAAATGATTTGGGGCTTCTTGGCTTTATGCGTGAAAGTCAATTTTGGCAGGTAAACAGTGTTCATTTGTCGTGTAGCGGGGTGAACAGTAACTATTTTGTCACATAGCGGGATGAACATTAACTATTTTGTTGCATAGCAGGTGGGCAGTAAATGATTTCCATCGCACCGCTTTTGGGCACTAGGTGGTATTGGGGGGAGGCCACCTGATTCCATTCATTCACAAACACGTAGCACTGGGGGTTGGTGGAAAAACCATTTTTTCCGGGTGGGAATAGTTCGGAAAATGAGTTTGTTCAATATCGATAAGGGTCACTGGATGTGGAGGGAATTGATTGCATGGTGATCGGGTGGGGAAACTGCATGGAGGGTAGTGGGGGCCCAGTGGGCGATTCAGTGCGGCAGTATCGGGTTAATGACATATTAAGGCAAGATTATGCCATCAGGGTGATTAATGAAGGGTTTAATCGGGGTTAACAATTAAGGGTGGGATTTTAATATTTTTTAGGGATAAGGGGTAGCGTTATAGTTTCAATTTAAACTAAGGAGTGGGATTATTTATATATAGGAGCTATTTATATAAAGGAAAATGGTTTTTCATAGGGATTTAATGTAATAAAATTAGTAATTAATATGAATGGGCAGAAAAGGGACACAATACACTAAGCAAATGCTTTTCATGATTTAATGGTTTTCCAACATTAACATAAATACTTAGGATAAGGTGTTTTGTGGGTTTTTGATATGAAAATGATTTATGTGGGGGGTAAATACTTTTCCTAGGTAAAAGTATTTTAACCTTAGGAAAGGAGTATTATTAGGGAAAATGAATGAACTGAAGGGGGAATGAATTTTTGTAGGGAGAATATGGTACTTGTTATCCCTAAATCATTGAGCCAATAGTTTGTTCCCTCCAAAAGTCAGATAAATGCTCTGAGCCTCTTTGATTTAGGGTTTTCAAGTACTTAGAACTTTATAATGGGAAATTAGTAAAGGAAAGGGGTAAAATGAATGGGGGAAGTTAATTAACTGACTTTGTAAACCATTTGCATGCTTGATTATTCATTTATATCTTGAAATTTTACGATGTGAATGATAAATATGTTTTTCTCTAATCAATCACCATACTTCTAAAACCTTTCTTCTACTTACCCATTTACTTATCCTACCATTTTCACTTCTCTTTACTAGGGTGCATTTGAGCTAGTGAACCCTTGTCAAACATTTTTCTTTCTCCTTACAATAATAAACTAACTAAATTTAACCTTATTACATCCAAAGGCTTAGATTAAGCAGTTGAGCTTATTTTATCTACTCTACCTATCTAATGATCTGTCAAGATTAAACAGTTTGGTCATATTTTATTCTCTAACTATCAGCATGAAATTTAAAGCATGTCATACTCAAGATTAAATAGTTTTATTACCATGGATTGTGGCATGAATAATAAGCTGCACACAATCTTTACTATGCATAAAAATAAATAGTAGTGGCATTTTGACTTGCACACTTTCATGGTCTTTTGTTTTTAGGGTTCATATTTTTCACTTTTTTGGACCTTTTATTATTCTTTTTGTCCTTTGATTTTTCTTTTAGGACATACCCTCTTTTAATTTTTTGATTTTTCAATATGGAAAGAATTTTCATAAAGCAAAGGTATGTACATATTACAAGTTTTAATCTTAGTCATTCAAAAATTATGACTCCTATTGATATAGGAACCTAACATTGGCTCTACTTGGGGATGGCAGTTCCTGGTGAAATGTCAAGAACTTTGTAGACCAATGGCCTTCTGAATTGCTATGATGTTACCTTGCAACTTTTCCTTTCATGTTTCTACATTATTACTATTTATGACAGTAAAATTTTTGAAGCTTAGGGCCTTCTCTTTGGGCTTCAACTTCAAAAATCACCATCCAATGAACTCTAGACTTTTGAAAGTAAAGTATGTACAAATGATCAGTGAAATTAGTAACTAGGTTCAATATAGTGTTTGAGCATTCGATCATTAACTGGTCCTCCTACTTCTGTTCCATCCATTTCTCTTAGGAAGAAAGCATTATTACCTTTGAAAGCATAAATGATATATGGACCTTTCCATAGGAAATCAAATTTCCCATGTTTACCTTTATCTTCTTTCCTTGAATCCCATTTTAGAACTTTGTCCCCTAGGTAAAAATATTCTGCCTTAGTCCTTTTATCAAAAGTATTCTTCATCCTTTCCTGCACAACTTGAGATCTGATGTAAACTTCTTCCCTGGTTTGCTGTAAGTGAATTGTTTGGTTAATTCTTCTTTGGATGTCTTTTTGTTCAAACTGCAACTCTTGGAGTAGCGTCATCACTAGTGTTCCCAAGGAAGATGGTAAAACAAATTTCATTCCATAAAATAATTGATAAGGACTAGTACCAATGGATTTCTTTGTGGTTAGCCAATCTACCCATAAGGCATTTACTAGCTTTTTATTCCATGTTTTCTTGTTATCCTCTAACAATGTTTTGATGACATTTACCAAACTTTTGTTTGAGGACTCTGCAATCCATTTCCTTGACGGTAATAAATTGTGGAGTGGCCCACAGTTATATGATACTTATTACAGAAATCAATCATTCTTCTAGATTTGAAAGCTACTGCATTATTAGCGATGACTTTGGTTGGGCACCCAAATCTAGATATGATGTTGGCCTCAAGGAAGGTTATTATAATACTGTCAGTGGCTTGCCTTGATGGTATGGCTTCTATCCATTTGGTAAAATAATTTGTAGCAGTGAGGATCCATTTATGTTGGGCAAAGGAAGGTGCATGGATTTCACCAATGAAGTCAAGACCCCATTGTTGAAAAGGTGCTTCAGCAAAGACTGGTTTTAAGGGCAGGGGTAGAAGCTTTTACTTTCCTTCAAAAATCTGACATTTATGACATGAGGTTACAAATTTCTTTACATCAAAAAATAAAGTAGGCCAATAGAAACCGGCTCTAAGAATTTTGTTAGCTATATTTTTCTAGTAAATATGTCCTCCACATTCACTTGCATGAAACTCTTGTAACACTTTGTTAGATTCTTATTTTAATAAACGGTTAAGAAGGATACCTTCATGATTCCTCCAAAACAAAGCATTGTCCATTATGCATAATTTTAAGGATTTCATTTTTAAAAATCTAATTTTGGTCTTGGATAATTCAGGAGGAGCTTGTAGATTTTGTAAAACATATATGATGTCAGCATACCATGGTGATTCAATAAAGGCCTGGCTGATTGGTGGAGTTGCCATCTCCTCTTCATTATCCATTTCTGCAATAAAATTTATATCTAAGGCCTGGCAGTTCGATTCGGCCATGAGCTTGGCTAAACCTTGGCCTTTGATTAAATTTTTTGGTTTGATTTCTAGGTCATATTCTAATATAGTAGCAATCCATTTCCCTCTCTTTCCATCTGGACCATCCTGAGTTAGGATATCCTTGACTACTGAATTGGGGACATAGGCTATTATATGAAAATATAAAATGTAAACTCTAAAATCTTTGATAGCGTTGACTAAATAAAAGGCTTGCTTTTCCATTATATTGTGTTTTAAGGGGGCATCTCTCAGGGCTTTGCTAAAAAAGGCAATAGGTTTTTCATAACCGTCATCATTCTTCTGCAGTAGAACTACAACAATTGTGTGTTCTAAAGCAAAGGAAAATATAATGAAATATCTATCAAACTTTGGACTGATCAAAACTGGTGTTTTTATTAAGTCTAGCTTAATAACTTCAAAGGATTTCTTAGCCTCAATGGTCCATTTTATGGTCGAACCATTTTTCAACATATTGTTTAATGATCTAATTAATTCTGCTAAGTTAGAAATAAATCTCCTAACAAAGTTAGTTTTCCCTAAAAAGGCTTGTAATTCCCTAATGCTCCTAGGATGTTGTATCTGTAATATGGCTTCAATTATTGTAGGATCTATTTGGATACCATATTTAGAGATTATATGGCCTAATAAATTTCCCTCTTCTAACCCAAATAAAGATTTTTTTGGATTCAAAGAAATTCCATACTTCTTGCATTTGATGAAAACTTGCCTTAGATGATCTAAGTTTTGTTTATCAGATTTTGAGAATATAGTGATGTCATCTAAATATATTACTAGGAAGTCATGAATTTCCTTAGCAAAAGCTATGTCCATGGCTCTTTAGAAAGTGGCCCCTGCATTCTTTAATCGAAAAGGCATCTTCACATACATGAATGTGCCCCAAGGAGTAGTAAATGCAGTTTTAGCTTGGTCGTCTAGGTGAACTAAAATCTGATTGTAACCAGAAAACCCATCCAATAATGAGATTCTGGTTTACCCTACTACCCTTTGTAATATATGATCCATTTTAGGGAGAGGGTAATTGTCTTTGAGTGAAACTTTATTAAGATTCTTGAGATCAACACAAAGTCTAATCTCACCAGTTTTCTTACTTGTTGGCACTAAATTTGAAACCCAATAAGAAAATCTGATTGGTGCTATTATTTTGGCCTCATACATCCTTCGGATTTCCTTTTAAATAGAAGGCAATAGGATGGGATTGATCCTCCTAAGCTTCTGGTATTCTTTTATGGGGATAGTGTGTTTTATGATGCTGGTGTCATAGGACTTGAGGTCCTCATAACTCCAAGCAAAGACATCTTGGAATTCCTTTAATAATTCAAGGTATTTCACTTTTTCGATGGGAGGTAAGGACTTTCAAAGTTTGATTAATTTTGGATTTTCCTTAGTCCCTATGTTACACTCCTCTATATCATATTTTAAAGGTTCCATCTTTGGTTTTCTAGGGACATCATTTGAATCAAACAAGTCTTCCAAAGGGGTTAACACTTTGGGCAAAAATTTGTCTTTGAGATTAATGATTTCAGAGTCTTAGTTAATTATCTCATCAATTTCAACTTGCTTTAGGTTTTCTACATCTAATTTTGTAAATTTAGTGGGATGGAATCTATCTATCTTTTCATCTTCTGTTTCATTAATTTCTATTTCATCTTTAAAATTAGGATCTAATGTTATGTCAGTATCTATATTACTATTTACAAATTCTTCCTCTAAGGTTAAAAAATTGTTTATCTATTTGTCATAAGCAAATACTTGCAATTTTTCAAGTTATTTGGGATATCGGGTTTGTGCTTGACCTCAATAGCATACATGGTTAGGTTGAAATGGTAACTTACAAGTGCTGGCAAACATTGCTAAACTATGAGCCTGCATATTATGCTTCCTAGGTATTACAGCAACCTTGGATTCTAGGAAAGTGTTTAGTATTTCTATAATGGTTCCTCTGTAACAACTTAATCTAGGGTCTTTGGTCATATATGTAGCTTTAATCTATTTTATCACTAATTTAGAGTCTCACATGATAGAAACTCTTATAGATCCTAGCTTCCTAACTAATTTAAGACCTAAAATAAGTGCTTCATACTCAGCCATGTTGTTAGTGATTTTAAAATTTAGTTTGTAAGCATGGCCCTCTGAGTGATCATTCTCCAGATTGTATATCCACACTCCTACTCCTAATCCTAACTTATTCATTGATCCATAAAATTCAAGGTGCCATAATATCTCATGTTCATAATTTTCATTGTGAGGGGGAAGAAATTTTTATTGTCTATTGCATTTTAATTATCTTGTTTATTGGAAATCTCTTGAGGTTGGATAGTTTCATTTTTAGTTGTAACTGCAATTTCTTTTGGTTCTGAAATAATATTGTTTGAAGTAGTTTGTTGCATTTGTTCAACATTATACAAAATAAAAGAATCAATGTCTGAATGCAGGGAGTAGATAGGAAAGTTTTGAGGTCTATCTCGGCTACTCACCAAAAATTTCATTAGGGTCTCTCTGTACAAATTTTTAGGTTGTCCAAAGACTGAGATTGTGGTATATGACATGTCAATTTGCAAAGATCCTTGGAGTTTAGCCCCCCATGATCTAGACAATAGCATGCCATATTTAGGTGGGATGTTAGCGACTACTATATCCATGAGAATGGTCTTAGTAGGATATTGTACTAAGGAAACACACAGGTCTTTAACCCTATACACTTTGCTTGACTTGAGTCAAATGAAAATAAGTCCTTGTAAGGTCTAGTATTGTCCAAGTTTAATTTTTCCATAACCGATTTAGGCATTAAATTGTGTGAAGCCCCTAAATCTAACATTGCATTG
Source organism: Pinus taeda (assembly GCA_000404065.3). Lineage (NCBI taxonomy): Eukaryota > Viridiplantae > Streptophyta > Pinopsida > Pinales > Pinaceae > Pinus > Pinus taeda. The sequence continues at coordinate 91,870 of APFE031756151.1, read as the reverse complement.
TGTAAGATTTTATCATGAATGCTAAGGCTAATATAAAAGGGTGGTGTTCCTCCTTCTAGTGGTTTTCCATTAACATCAAGACCAAATATAAGCTTAGGTTGATCATCAAACAAGTTGATAGAGTCTTCATTATCCACAAATTTAAAGGTTTTGTTTATTTGAGACTTATAGGTTTCACTTTTAATCAGCTCTATTGAGGGAACTGAAGTTTTCAGTTTAGCTACCTCTACTCCCAAATTGAAAGGTAAAAGGGCTTTTTCTTTTTGAGGGATTGGAATTTTCATAGTAGGAATTGGAGTAGGTTGCTCTTCTTTTTCTGCATTTAAGGTATTTTTTTGTGGATTTTCTAATATGGTGTTTGGAGATTTCTCCACTGTCTCCTTGGAGGGGATTGAAGTGGATGGTTGATCATTAGGGGGTTGGTTAGGGGTTATATCTACAATGGTGGGACCAGGAGGGTTCTGATTTGGTCTAAGGAGAATTTGAAGAGTTTTAGTAACTGGAGTTACTTTGGTCTTTGTAGGTTGATTTGGCACTGTTTTCTTGGTTTGGTTAGGTCTGTCAGAATTATTTTTACTCCTTAAATTGTATTGTTTGTGTACTTCAAAAATGGAAGAATCATACCCTTGTTTATAATCAAATGATTCTCCAAATTGGGTTTGCAATTGCTGCAACATATGTAGTTCCTGCTCATCTTGGGTCAGGAAGACAGTTTCCTCATTATCTAATCCCATCAATTTAATGTGCGTGTCTTGTTCAGGGTCATCTAAATGGGATGTTTCATCATAGTTTTCCTAAAAGGGAGGCCTAATATTATGGTCAGGTCCATTCTTTCCAATGTTTTGATTATGATTCTTTCTAAAGTTTGGATTTCTCACTGGAGGTGCATATTGATTATCCCATTGAGGCTTCCTCTCAATGTTCTCTATCCTATCCATCAGTTTTTCCATACCCTTGGTTAGAACATCTATTCTAAGGCCAAAGGGTGGGGCTTCATCTTTCGCAGATCTTCTCCTTCCATTCCTAACCCTAGCTCTTTTTGATAGAAAATTGGCTTCTACACTAATTGCTACATTTTGCATGTCTTATAAAGTTGGAGGATTTCTCTCTCTGAGTTGGAAGGCCATAGTAGCATCAAACCCATCAGGAAACTTTATCAGTGGTAAGTCAGGTGGTGGTCTAAGATTGATTGGTATTGCATCGTATATATTGTTAAATCTGGTACAGTAATCATGGACTATTTCATTTGGTCCTCTTTTGATGTTTTCGTATTTTGAAAGGATCTGCAGAGGGTTCTTTTTCTTTTCCCATCTATTTTAAAATTGCTAATAAAATATATCTAAACTATCTATGCTATTAGCAGGTAATGATCTAAACCATTTCCTTACATCACCAACTAGAGTCTGAGCAAAATGTCTCATCTGAACATCTCCAATATCAATTTCATGCAATTCAAAGTAGTATGTCATTTTTTTTACATGATGTTGTGATGTATAAGGTCCTATGCCATCAAATTGGATAGTTTTGTTTTGGTAATCTTGTGGCATGGCACCAAGTGGGGCAAGTAACACAAGAGGAGCATATCTATTTGACATGGCTCTAAGTTTGGCAGGGCTAAGAAGTGGCGTTGGGGTACTAGGATGTGATACAGTAGTTGATGGAGAACTAGGAGTAATAAGTGATTGATGGGTAATGGTAGGTTGGTGGGGAAGTGAAGGTATAAATGGAGGTGAGGAATGAACTTCAGAGGTGGAAGGAAATAATGGTGAATTAAGGCTAGTTGACACTGGTTTAGAAAGCTCAGGGATCTTAGCAGTAGTAAGGGATGATTGAGAGGAATTTAGAATATACTCATCAATTGATTGGTTTGCCTTTTGGACTTCAAGGTCTGCGATAAACTTTGGATCTAGAACTATGTCATCAAGTGCACTTTCAGACTTGGTTCTAAATAGGGAAAGGTCAAATGACTCATCAAAGGGAAGTTCTTCTAAAAAGAACCACTCATCAGGGCATCAATCTGCTTTGATTGAAGGTGTTGGACTTACAGAACTTTCTTGTCTTTTGGATCTTCTCGAAATTAGGTTGGAATTATCCACTATTGCGGCAGGGTTTGGATTTAGATTAGCCCTAGTATAGTGAGTTCTCTTTGAAGCTAGAGTTTCAAGCTTTTATAATTACTTTCTTTTTGTGAAATTTTGTAAATAACTTCTAATAAACCCTTCAAGAGGCTCGAAATAAAGTTTTGAAATTTTCTCAAAGGTTTATTAAGGCTAAGGGTTTGAATCCCCAATATGGTCGCCACTATGTTATCACTTGGAAGTTTTCCCTAGAAGTTATCAAAAGAAGGAAGCATCTGAGGTAACCACAAACCAATCTTTTAAGCTTAGGCTTTGGCCAACCTAAGTCTAGAGAGGGCTTTCTCTTTATAATTTAGCTTTGTTTTTATGGGATTTTAGGCTAGTTCTTAAGGTTCATGTGGTTTTGTTTTGAATTGAAGGTTGAGTGGTGGAATTCTTAGAGCAGATGGATAGAGTTAGGTCTTCAATCCATTGGGCTATGGAGTCAACAAATGGATAACATAATTGGACCGGATCATTAAAGGGAATGTTCATAAGGCATGCTAGCAAAGCAACATGCAAATATTTAGGCCAAATGGGTGAATTGATTCTAACCAGGGTGAAAGGGCATTTAAGAATCCTTGGACCGGGATCACAGTGAAGAACAGAGGGTGATCATGAACAAAGGGAAATTAAGAATCATTTGCTATAGACCAGAGCAAAAACTATGGAAGCTAAGGAGCAGTTAAGAATTCACTGGCTAAGACAGTTTAGGAGAAAACATTCAGAATGTAAAACAATCAAGACAAAGTGCATTCAAGCAATTTCTGAAATATCTTTCCTTGTTATACATTTAGATTTTAGAAATTTACATAAAAGATTATGGAAAAGACGTAAGGAAAAACAACATTGAACATAGAAGAATACTTATTTGTATTTCTCTTTACACAAGAATCCTATAAAATATCTGATCTTTATTCCTTGATCTAGCAAACCAATCCAACAATTGATACAATAGAACATTGATTTGAGAGGAAACGTCTATAGAAATGTCTTGGAATCCACACTACATACTTTGAAATGTGAAGTATTTATACAAAAAATAATTACAAAATATATCATAACAATTTGAGATTTAATCTAGGGAATAAAATATCCTCATGCATGAAGATAGAGATAGATGTAGAACTGCTTATTGTTGTCCCTTTTATTGTGGGGTTGTTGGCTATTTCTGCTGAGTTTTGAGCTTTATAAGCTGGCTGATAGTTGTGGTATTTCTACGTTGACATCTTATTTACTTTGACCTTTCACTAATTCTCTTTGACTCTGTTACTCTTTGACCCTGTTGATCTGTCTTTTACCTGTTTCACCTAGTTGTCTTCAGATTTACTATGCATTAACTTTTTGATGTAAATTTATCATAGTAAATCTGTCATTTTCTCCCACCATTCTGCATCAGGTAACTTTATTTTTACCATCCTTCTATAGATTTCATCTACATTTTTGTATTTTTCAAAATTTGGTTTGGTGAGAAACAAATGTTTCACTTCATGCTCTATATAAAATAGGTTCTCCAATGTATCATATAATACTTTGCCTGTAGGAAAAGCTTTAATAGCTGAAGAGTTGTCTTGTTCCTTGGACAATTTCCTGAGTCTATCACTATAGTCCAACTGGGTCATAAGTTTGGCATTGATGACCATGGGACTGGGAAGACCTTTGTCACTTAAAATCTAAAACTTAGCCATGAACCTATCAATGGCTACTTGCATGTTGTGGCACTTCTCTTATAAGTTTTGCATGAATTTTTTTTTTGGAAAGAACCTTTCTAATCTCTAGAATGGATTTAGTCATGTCTTGTATGTTAAGCTCTTGGAGCTCATATCTATTCTTGCTATTTAGGAAGTGGATGAGTCGATTTGCATCCTCAGGTTTATCTCCTAATTTTTCTCTTACTTTCTGGATAGCTTCAGTGGCTATCTTCACTAATTTTGTTTTCTCAAATATAACTTGGGTTGATGGCCAAATATCATTGACAGAGTCAATGATATTGGCCTAGAGCATCTCTCTAGTCTGTCCTAGTGGCTTTTGCAGTGTCAAATCTCTCTCCAAGACTTTGATTTTCTCACCCATCCTTAGGGCCTTCTGTGTCTCTTCTCTTTGCTGAATTTGGGCAAGTTTACAATGAGTTTCTAATCTTGCCACTTTTTCCTTTAATCTCTTTAGCTCTATAGCCTATATAGACATAACCTCCATGGCTTTTACCAGTTCTACTACTTTCTCAGTTGATGTACCTGATGTTGTAGTAGACTCAGTTGTAATTGGCAGTGTTGTGGCAGGTGGAGCTGTAGGTGCCAATGATGCTGTCAATGTGGAAGGAATTGTTGTTGATACTATGGGGATGACAGTTCTAGAAGTTGTGGCCATTTCAATTTTCTTCAACTAAATTAAAGTGTCCAACTCATTCTCTGTCTCCTTAAGTTGATTATTTAGCTTCAAGACCAAGTAGATGAGCTCTTCATGTCCTTTTTATGCCTCCAAGACTTCTTGTGTCTGTGGGTGACGCAACTGGGGTATCTTTAGCTATTTCTTGAGTGCAGATATGTCATCATTTTTCTTCTTGATCAGTTGCTCTGCAGCTTTTACATCTTTGGGATTTTGTCCCAAATCTATGACTAAGTCCTCTAAGGACTTGATTCTATTATCTTTAGCCTTTGAGGGGGCTTTTTCCAACTGAAATTGGGCTGATATATTGTTAAGAGATTTTTGTAGTTGGTGGGAAACAATGGCTTTCCCTGTTAAGGTGGAGTGTATCATCTCCCCTGTTTGCTTGTGTAGCTCAATCTGATCAATGGGAAGAATATCCCTTTCCAGTGCTTCAAAGTCCACTTTCTTAAAATCTGATGATGTCATTGGATGCTGAGTGGTCGGCTTGATGAAGGTCGTCTTCATTTTCCCCTCTTTGACAACAAAGGCTGACATAAGCCTTGTTTGATTGGTATGGGACAATTTCAGACACTGTGCATAGGTTTGGTCTTTCAGCCTCTCCTTTCTAGCCTTTATTTCTTTGTATATTTCCTTTATGTCTTTATCTTTATCTGTTGGCATTCTGAAGGAAGACACTTCAATAATTTGCTACCTTTCCAACATTTGAGTGTGTGATGTGGAAGGTTCTACGGTGCCTCCAGATGGAGTGGCAAGCTTGCTCATATCTCTTTTTTTGCTTGTGACCTTAGTTGTCTCCTCTGTATATTCCTGTTCAGAGACATGATTCACTCTTTATCTCTTATACTGGCTTGTCTCTGTATAGGCTTGTGATGTTGCTCTTTCTGAAGTAGTGGCCCCTTCCCTATTTCTCTTGACGTTTTTCTCCTCATTTAGAGGAGTCTGTAGAACTAGAGGGGTACTCATGGTGGCCTCTGGTCTATCTGTTTTCTCTGGTATGTCTATTTTATCTGGCACCTCTAACAGGTCTGGTACTTCTGATTGTTCTAGCACCTGTGATCCATCTAGTATCTGTGATTCTTCTGGCACTTGTAGGAAAGAATCCTCATCAAGTTGTTTCTCTAGTTCAATTAATGTGTTTTCCACAACAACTTTTGCATTATCCTTATCCTCTAGAGTGTTTTACACCCACTGCAATTGGTTGGCATACTTTTCTATCTCAGGGATGCGGTGATGGATATAGTGGGGCATTTTGTTCTTTTGCCTTCTTTTACAGATGAACTCCAAGGGATCATATCTCCATATGAAGCTTTGTTTCAATTTTAACCTCTGAAGGATTAGTTCTGCCTCCTTTCTAGCTTCTCTGATATTACAAATAAAGGGACCCAATTGGTCTTTGATTTTGAGCTAGGCTTTCCTTTTGGCTTTAACAAAGTTTACCTCATCTGAATTTATTATTTGCCTGTATTACTCTAGGGCAAATAACCTCATTGGGAGGTATTTAAGAATAACTATTATTAGCATATGAAAATACGAACCAAGTCAAGGACTTCAACGTACCATCTAACCATAGATTGGGCTAAACCAAATCTATATTTTATCCAATCAACCCTGCACCATATTCCAAGCATGAATGTGGGATTTCATGGAATAAACAAAAACCAAGCTAGACCAGGGCTTCCATATGTCAAACCACCTCAACCCTCAACCACAGCGATTCCACCTCCATGGTATGACATCACTAACATGAACTAGATTGATCTCTACCTAAGTTGTCTAAGGCTATAGGAACTAGTAACTCAACCCACAACCTTATAGGGTTCCAAAGAATTTTTCCAACCCAACTCTAGGGAATAGTAACTCAACCCACCAATGGCTCCAGAGCATTCATCCCAACCTGGGCTCATGGATTAGTAACTCAACCTAAGTTGTTACAGGGCTTCTTGAGTGTTTGTTCCAACCCAAAACCATAAGGAATTATGAGCACCAACCAGAAAACAATCGAGTGCAAAAACTCACAACACCATGGCTATCCAGGAAATGGAAATGCAGGGCTAAAACCATTGCCAATCTAGGAAAATATCCATGCCAATGATAACACATAACTATAAAATTCCATACATCTACCATGCATTCATAAACTAGCAAGGAAATCCTACAACCAACCTATTACCTGCAAAGCAACTCGGTTGTAGTTGTTGATCCACTTGTTCCCTTGCACTTTCTTACTTTCCTTTTGCCTTATTTCTCCAATCCAAGTGAAAACCAGAGTGATCAAATCATGTTCCAAGCATGCTCTAATTGTGCAAGGGTATGAGAGAGACATTGAATAGAAGAGAACTCCAAAACTATACTGAAAAAATCTAAACCAGCCAAAATCTGCACCAGCAAAAAGTTGTGAACCAATCCTCATGAGCCTTTTTACCATTAAGGCCTTTATTTTCTTCTTTTTCCTTCATTTTTCCTTCAATTTCCCTCTCATGAAAATATGCGTCTCTTCACCTTCCTTTTCTCCTATTTTCCTTTATTTCCATAAATAAATGACAATTAATGCCTCTTTGCCTTTGCCAATTTCCATAGCCATTTTTTGAGCACCAGTGATACCCATCACTGTGTTTTACCCTAGATTCAACTTGCAATACATGCCCGATGACCTTGGTATTATTTTTATTTATATAGGAAATCAACCAGGGGTTGTTATAAGTATTGTTAGGCTTCTGGTGAAATTTAGTTGGTTCCTACCACCATGACTTGATTAATTCTATTATATTTAGATAACGCCAAACTACATAGAATTGAGAATCCAAGTGTTGTTAAGGCTTGGGAAAGTTGTAATATAAATTAATGTCATGTGGCTTATAAGAGGCAAGTTTTTTTCCCATTGACACTTTCCAACACCATGTTCTTAACTTATAGACCCTATAGTATCCACTTAATGACATCAACACATGGTATCAAAATAAACTTGTCAGTGTATTTGTGGAACCTTGATTATTTGATGTTATGATAGAATTCCCTATCCTCAATATCCTCAGTGAACTCATTTGAGTTGAATACATATTTTATAGTGAACCATGTGACAGTAGAGTCCTTGTCAATAAAGCATTGAGAATCTAACAAGATAGGAACTCATGTCAAGGTATTGCCAATGGCCTCTTTAGTATTATTTTCTATGGACTTCTTGTATGGTCCCTTCTTTGGAGTCATGGTGTTGTTGGAAGATGAAAGATTGATGTGTCATGGACCTGAAATACCTAGTGAACAAGATGCACCCATAGCATATACAAGTTAAATCTACAAGATATTAGCCAATCAAATAGTTCACAAGAAGAATATAACTACTAAGAGGATGGATTGCATAATAATGGAGCACAAGTGAGGCAGAGTGTCATCACTAATCTGTGTAAATGTTCAGTACGTAGCTTCTGAAGGAAGATTGCATAGTTCCTATTTGCAGGGGAGGTCGATTGTGAATTGTATTTGCATAATGCATAGTTACTACTAGAGAGGAGGCCTTGACTATTAGAGATTGTGCAATGTTACTACTAGTGAGGAGGCCTTGTTACTACTAGAGAGGAGTTACTACTAGAGATTGTGAAATGTGCAGTTGCATAGGGCAAGGTCGCCCCACTATTTCTTGTGATTGCAAAGTATGGAGTTTGGGACCCCAATGGTTCTACAGTGTGCAATTTTAGATGGAAAGGGGAGGCCATTGTTGGAAGAGATTACACCATGTGCATTTTTGGAGGGAAAAAAGGTTTGAAGATTGTGTAGTTTTTTATAGCAAGGGGCTTGTCTCAAGATCTGTTGACTAAAAATAGGGAGGATGTGTATTGGTTTGAGAATAATACAAAAAAATCACTTCCATCAAGAAAATAATATAGTGAAAATAAAAGGACATGCGTGCATAAATACACTCAGCAGTAATAATTACTAGTAGTTGAAAAGACAAGGAATGTGATGTGACACTTGAAAAGAAGCTCAAAAGACTAAAACGACACTTGTAGGAGTTAACAATAGTAAAAATAAGATTTTTTATAAGAAAAGTGAGGAAAAACAACACTTGCAAAATAAAATTTAGAAAAAGCGAAAGAAAAAGTGGCAAAAAGCGACAGTTGAGAAACTTAGTCAAAAAAGAAATGAAAATGGAATCCATGCTCCATATGCTCGTGAAAATGACTAGAGCTCCAATGATAGGTGTTAGAATGAGCTCTATGATTCCTTCCTTATATAGATAAGCACTCGAGATATTAGGTTTAGGGTTTCGGGTGTGCATGACTAAAATCAAGGAGCTACCACTAGTTAATTGACACTTGTCTAAAGATCAAATTAGAAACATGTGCCACAGCTACATGGAAGTGCGCACTTCCTAATTCTAGGAATGCAGAGTTGAAAAACTCTGGTAACTTCCTATTTCATTGGTTGAAGGGACTATGCAATTCAGTGAGACAAGGGGTTACATAGTTCAGTCTCTCAGTGGATTTCTCAGTTTACTTCCACATAGGGTTGCAAAGATTACTTTCGCAGTTGATTGTGCAGTTGCATGCATCAAGGGATTGCATAGTTCACTATGACAAGCATTTATACAGTTCATTGTGACAGAGGATTGTGTAGTTTCTCAAGGCAATGCATGCAATCAGTGATGGTCGAGGCAAGACTCAACATGTGTTTACAAGAATTTCTTTGCATTTCTTCAAAATTTTAACACCTACTATCGATAAGGCCTAACTATCATCATGAAAGAACAGTTAAAATATCACAAGCTTAGTATGAAAAGAATAAGTCATTATGAAAACCAATAAAAAAAGAAAATAAAAAGAAAAAAGGGAAAAGGAGGTTCATCAAATTCAAGGAATCCTCCTCCTCAAATTCAAAAAGAAGGAATGAAAGAGAAGCATTGCACATTGAATGTTACAATTGTCACAAGAAAGGTCACTATGCTCGAGATTTCCTTGAGAAGAAAAATGGTCCATGATACAACACTAGAAGGAATAATAGTGGGTTTAACAATCAAAGAAGAAGATATGATCGAAGGAATGATCATAATGGAAGAGATGAAAGAAGAGGAAGAGATGCTCCAAGTGACCACGAAGAATACCAACGTCCTCAAAAGAAGTCAAGAAACACTAAGTATGAAAGTAATGTTGCTAATCAATCTAAATATATTCTTCTTTCTGCATTTTCTAGTTCCTCTCCTCTAGATACCTGGGATAGTTGGTTGGTTGATAGTGGAGCCTCACATCATTTATCTTGGTCTAAGGAAGTTCTCTATCATTTAGTGGAAAGGGAGTCAAGTTTGAAAATTATTCCTGGAGACAACTCCACTCATAACGTTAAATGTTTTGGGTGTTAAATTTCATTTGGACTCTAAGGAATATGTTTTACTTCATGATATGACGTATCTACTAGGATTGAAGAAGAATTTGGTATCTACATATTCTTTGGAAGATAAAGGGATGAGGGTTTCCTTCATCAAGGGAAAAGTAGTTACTAGGCTAGTGGGAACCCCTATGAGAGATACATTCACAATGGGATCTAGATTTGAAGAACTCTATAGAGTCAATGGAATACCTCTTCTGGCATTGGTCCATTAAAGTAATCCTCAAAGCGAGCTATGGAACCAAATAATGGCACATCTACACTTTGAAGCCCTTCCGAAATTGAGGAAATTAGTCTTTGAAATTCCTCATTTTCAAGCCCAATGTGATTGAGTATGTCCTAGATGTGTTAGTGGAAAGAATACAAGGGACCATTCCCCTATACTAAGAATAATACAAATGACATCCTCTAACTCATTCATCCTGACATATATGTTTTGATGCTCATACACTCTCTTGGTGCCATCTCTACTACATTACCTTCATTAGTTATTTCTCAAGGAAGATATGAATATTGTTATCACTTAGAAGTTTTCCCTAGAAGTTATCAAAAGAAGGAAGCATCTGAGGTAATCACAAACCAATCTTTTAGGCTTAGGCTCTAGCTAACCTAAGTCCAGAGAGGGCTCTCTCTTTATAATTTAGCTTTGTTTTTATGGGATTTTAGGTTGGTTCTTAGGGCTCATGGGGTTTTGTTTTGAATTGAAGTTTGGGTCATGGAATTCTTAGAGCATATGGATAGAGCTAGGTCTTCAAGCCATTGGGCTATGGAGTCAAAAAATGGATATCATAACTGGACTAGATCATTAAAGGGAATGTTCATAGGGCACGCTAATAAAGCAACATGCAAATATTTAGGCCAAATGGGTGAATTGATTCTAACCAGGGTGAAAGGGCACTTAAGAATCCTTGGACTGGGATCATAGTGAAGAACAGAGGGTGATCATGAACAAATGGCAATTAAGAATCCTTTGCTATAGACCAAAGTAGAAACTACGGAAGCTAAGGAGCCGTTAAGAATTCCCTAGCTAAGATAGTTTAGGAGAAAACATTCAGAATGTAAAATAGTCAAGACAGAGTGCATTCAAGCAATTTCTGAAATATCATTCCTTGTTATACATTTAGATTTTAGAAATTTACATAAAATATTATGGAAAAAACATAAGGAAAAACAACATTGAACATAGAATACTACTTATTTGTATTTCACTTTACATAAGAATCATGTAAAATATATGATCTTTATTCCTTTATCCAGCACGCCAATCCAGTCATTGATACAATAGAACTTTGATTTGAGAGAAAAAGTCTATAGAAATGTCTTGGAATCCACACTACATAATTCGAAATGTGAAGTATTTACAGAAAAAATTAATGACAAAATATCTCATAACAATTTTAGATTTAATCTAGGGAATAAAATATCTTCATGCATGAAGATAAAGATATATGTAGAACTACTTCTTATTGTCCCTCTTATTGTAGGGTTGCTGGCTATTTCTGTTGAGTTTTGAGCTCTTTAAGCTGGTTGATAGTTGTGGTATTTCTACGTCGGCATCTTCTTTACTTTTATGTTTCACTGGTACTCTTTGAATCCATTATTCTTTGACCCTGTTGATCTGTCTTTTACCTGTTGCACCTGGTTGTCTTCAAATTTACTGTGCAATAACTTTTTGATGGAAATTTATCATAGTAAATTTGTCATTTTCTCCCACCATTCTGCATCAGGTAACTTTATTTTTACCATCCTTCTTTATATTTCATCAGCCTCTATGTATTTTGCAAAATTTGGTTTGGTGAGAAACAAATGTTTCACTTCATGCTCTATAAAAAATAGGTTCTCCAATGTATCATATAATAATTTGCCTGTAGGCAAAGCTTTAATAGCCGAAGAGTTGGCTTGTTCCTTGGCCAATTTCCTGAGCCTATCACTATAGTCCAACTGGGTCATAAGTTTTTTATTGATGACCATGGGACTGGAAAGACCTTTGTCACTTAAAATCTGAAACTTAGCCATGAACCTATCAATGGCTACTTGCATGTTGTGGCACTTCTCTTCTAAGTTGTGCATGAGGTTTCTTTTGGAAAGAACCTTTCTAATGTCTAGAATGGCTTCAACCTTGTCTTCTATGTTAAGTTCTTGGAGCTCATATCTATTCTTGCTATTCAGGAAGTGGATGAGTCGATTTGCATCCTCAGGTTTATCTCCTAATTCTTCTCTTACTTTCTGGATAGCTTCAATGGCTATCTTCACTAATTCTATCTGCTCAAATATAACTTGGATTGATGGCCAAATATCATTGAAATAGTCAATGATATTGGCATAGAGCATCTCTTTAGTTTGTCCTAGTGGCTTCTACAGTGTCAACTCTCTCTCCAGGACTTTGATTTTCTCACCCATCCTTAGAGCCCTTTGTGTCTCTTCTCTTTGTTGAATTTGGGCAAATTTACAGTGAGTTTCTAAACTTGCCACTTTTTTCTTTAATCTCTTTAGCTCTATAGCCTCGGTAGAGATATCCTCCATGGCTTTTACCAGTTCTACTACTTTCTCAGTTGATGTACCTGATGTTGTAGTAGACTCAGTTGTAATTGGCAGTGCTATGGCAGGTGGAGTTGTAGGTGCCAATGATGCTTCCAATGTGGAAGGAACTACTATTGATACTATGGGGATGATAGTTCTAGAAGTTGTGGCCATGTCACTTTGCTTCGACTGAATTAAAGTGTCTAACTCCTTCTCTGTCTCCTTAAGTTGATCATTTAGCTTCAGGACCAAGTCCATGAGCTTTTCATGTCCTTGCTAGGCCTCCAGGACTTCCTGTGTCTGTGGGTGGTGCAGCTGGGGTATCTTTGGATATTTCTTGAGTGCAACTATGTTATCATTCTTCTTCTTGATCAGTTGCTCTACAGCTTTTACATCTTTGGGATCGTGTCCCAACTCTATGACTAAGTCCTCTAAGGACTTGATTCTATTATCTTTAGCCTATGGGGAGGGTTTATCCAACTGAAATTGGGCTGATATATTGTTAAGAAAGTTTTGCAGTTGGTGGGTAGGAATGGATTTCCCTTGTTGAATTGAGGCTTCTGTGATCCATATCAAGTTTATGAGAGATTTTTCGGTGTAAATCACATAATATTTCATTTGTCGACACGTTTTGAACCAACGAGTGTGGTTCATCGTCAGGTTCAAAACGTGTCGACAAATGAAATATCAAATGGCTTTCCCTATTAAGGTGGAGTATATCATCTCCCCTGTTTTCTTGTGTAGCTCAATCTGGTCAATGTGATGAATATCCCTTGCCAGTACCTCAAAGTTCACTTTCTTAAAATCTGATGTTGTCCTTGGTTGCTGAGTGGTCGACTTGATGAAGGTCATCTGCATTTTCCCCTCTTTGGCATCAAAGGCTGACATAAGCCTTATTTGATTGGTAGGGGTCAATTTCAGATTCTGTGCATAGGTTTGTGCTTTCATCCTCTCATTTCTAGCCTTTATTTCTTTGTATATTTCCTTTATGTCTTTATCTTTATCTACTGGCATTATGAAGGAAGACACTTCAATACTTTTTTCCTTTCCAACATCTGAGTGTGTGATGTGGAAGGTGCTAGGGTGCCTCTAGATGGAGTGGCAAGCCTGCTCATATCTCTTTCTATGCTTATAACTTTAGTTGTCTCCTTTGTATATTCCTGTTCAGAGATAGGATTCACTCTTTATCTCTTAGCCTAGCTTACCTCTGCATAGGCTTGTGATGTTTCTCTTTCTGAAGTAGCAACCGCTTCGTTGTTTCTCTTGAGGCTTTTATACTCATTTAGAGGAGTCTGTAGAATTAGAGGGGTACTCATGGTGGCCTCTGGTCTATCTGTTTTCTCTGGTATGTTTGTTTGATCTGGCACCTCTAACAGGTATGGTACTTCTAATTGTTCTGGCACCTATGATTCTTCTGGTATCTGTTATTCTTCTGGAACCTGCAGGAAAGAATCCTCATCAAGTTGTTTTTCTAGGTCAATTAATGTGTTTTCCGCAACAACTTTTGCACTATCCCTATCCTCTAAAGTGTTCTCCACCCACTGCAATTGGTTGGCATACTTTTCTATCTCAGGGATGTGGTGATGGATATAGGGGGTCGTCTTGTTCTTCTGCCTTATTTTGCAGATGAATTTCATGGGATCATATCTCCATATGAAGCTTTGTTTCAGTTTTAACCTCTGAAGGATTAGGCCGGCCTCCTTTCCAGCTTCTCTGCTAGTACAAATAAAGGGACCCAATTGGTCTTTGATTTTGAGCTGGGCTTTCTTTTTGGCTTTGACAAAGTTTATCTCATCTGAATTTATTATTTGCCTATAGTACTCCAGGACAAATAACCTCAATGGGAGGTATTTGGGTAGTTTGTATGGGGCCATCTCACATCCATAAATCATGATTTCAGTGTGGTTTTGGTACAGGTACCAATCACCCACCTAATGATTGATGTTTAGATGAAGGACTCTCCTGATTTCAGGACTGATTCTTGGTGGAGGGGTTCTAGTGAGCATGGTCATTACAGGGTGGACAAAGGAATCAATGAATCCATTGTATGAATAGGGGGAGGGATGTTGATGAATCAGTGGGGTCCAAAAGATAACTGATCTTGGTTGGCTCTTGGTGTCAAGCTTCTGGAGAGTAAAGGGGAACTTATCTTCTTGGTAGTATAGAAAAAGGCGATACAAAATAGAGAAGTACTTAAAAACTCTCTCATTACTTATTCAAGGAACTATTCATGCATCCTATTTGCTATGAACTGAGCATAGTCATATATGACAGTAGGAGGCTATCCTGGAGTGTATATGGACATGAAGGCTAAAATAATCTCATCAATATATTCACTAGTGGTATAACCCAAGACTCTAGATATCATATCCACAATACTTCTACTCCATGGAGTAAATAAAGCTGCTACATATGGAGGGGGGTCTTTGGGGGTATACTTCTCTTCTACGATGAAGGTTTGGATTATTTGAGCCAATCTTGTAGGGTTGAGTTTAGGATATAAGTCCAACAAGTCTCCAATGGAGAGGGGAGCCAAGTTTTGGCCAGGTTGGAGTTGTAGCATCTCATATATTGATTCAGTAGTGATGGTGAAAAGTATGGTCTGGTTAGGGGACATCACTGCTCTTTGACTGGGGATATAATTTGCATGACAGTAATGGACAATTTCTAGGAAAATGTGAACTCTGGGGAACTGGTACGTAGGCAAATTGGACTCCCACAGTCCAATTTCATAAGCCTGGTTCAAGTGCCTATCCCTACTTTGGCAGTATACTTTGAGCGGGAATTCATGGACAGTGGTGTACTTTACTTGGAAATCCCTATCAGCCAGGGGGAGGTGGTCTAGGTCCAAATGAGTAGTGGAGATAGGTCTTACATCCATGGCAATTAGCGCGGGCATTCTCAGTTCTTGTGGATTTGAGTATGGAGGAGGTGATTTTCAGTTTTTTAGGGCAATGGTGGTTCAGTACAGAGGAGGTTTGAGTTGCTAGAGTTTCTTTACTTAATTTTTTACCTTAACTAAGAAAACTTAGTAACTGGTTCTGAAATTGATATGGTTTTCTAGTGAATTATGGCTTACATACCTAGAATTTGAGGAGAACTCGCTTTGAATAGGGTGACTGGGAACTGCGAACAGTCGAATAGGTTTTGTGTAGGCTGGAAAGCAAACTATGTGCTCTATGGCATCTTTAGGGTGCAATTAGATGTAGGTTGATAGCTTTGACATTCGTAGGTGCGTTCATGTTGTTTTACAGTTGAAAATATTTGGGCCTTTTTGGCTTTATGCTCGAAAGTCAATTTTGGCGGGTACGGGTGAACTATGGTCATTTGTCATGTAGCGGGGTGAATAATAACTATTTTGTCATGTAGCGGGGTGAATAGTAACTATTTTTTCGCATAGCGGGCGGGCGGTAAATGGTTTCCATTACACCACTTTTGGGCGCTTTGTGGTATTGGGGGAGGCGCCTGATTCCATTCATTGGAGGAAACACAACACTGGGGGCTTGTGGCAAAACCACTTTTTCGGGTGGGTATAGTTCGGTGAATGAGTTGGCTCGATATGGATAAGGGTTTTCAAATGTGGAGGGAAGTGATCACACAGTGATCAGGCGGGGAAACTGCACAGAGGGTAGTGAGGGGCCTGGCGGGTGATTAAGTGCAACGGTATTGGGTTAATGATGGACTAAGGCAAGATTATATCGTCGGGGTGATTAACGAAGGGTTTAATTGGGGTTAACTATTAAGGTCGGGATTTTCATATTTTTGAGGGATAAGGGGCAGTGATATAGTTTATATTTAAACTAAGGAGTGGGATTATTTTATATATAAGAGATATGTATATACAGGAAAATGGTTTTCAATAGGGATTTAATGTAATAAAATTAGTAATTAATATGAATGGGCAGAAAAGGGACACAATACACTAAGCAAATGCTTTTTCATAATTTAATGCTTTTCCAACATTAGCATAAATAATTAGGATAAGGTGTTTTTGTGGGTTTTTTATATGAAAATGATTTATGTGGGGGGGTAAATACTTTTCCTAGGCAAAATCATTTTAACCTTAGAAAAGGAGTATTATTAGGGAAAATGAATGAACTAAAGGGGGAATGAATTTTTGTAGGGGGAATATGGTACTTGTTATCCCTAAATCATTGATTCGAGGGTACGTCCATCCAAAAGTCAGAGAAATGCTCTAAGCCTCTTTGATTTAGGGTTTTCAAGTACTTAGAACTTTATAATGGGAAATTAGTAAAGGAAAGGGGTAAAATGAATGTGGGAAGTTAATTAACTGACTTTTTAAATCATTTGCATGCTTGATTGTTCATTGATATCTGGAACTTTTATGATGTGAATGATAAACATGCTTTTGTCTAATCAATCATCATACTTCTTAAACCTTTCTTCTACTTACCCATCTACTCATTTTACCATTTTCACTTCTCTTTATTAGGGTGCATTTGAGCTAGCAAACCCTTGTCAAACATTTTTCTTTCTCTTTACAATAACAAAACTAACTAAATCTAACCTTACTACATCCAAGGGATTAGATTAAACAGTTGAGCTCCTTTTATTTAATCTACCTAGCTAATGATTTTCCAAGATTAAACAGTTTGGTCAGATTTTATTCTCTAACTATCAACATGAAATTTAAAGCACGACATACTCATGCTTAAATATTTTGATTACCATGGATTGTGGCATGAATAACAAGCTACACACAATCATTATTATGCATAAAAGTAAATAGTAGTGGAATTTTGACTTGCACACTTTCATGGTCTTTTGTTTTTGAGGTTCATATTTTTCACTTTTTTGGACCTTTTATTATTCTTTTTGTCGTTTGATTTTTATTTTAGGACATACCCTCTTTTTATCTTTTGATTTTTCAATATGGAAAACATTTGCAGAAAGCAAAGGTATGTACATATTACAAGTTTCAATCTCAGTCATTCAAAAATTATGGTTCCTATTGGTATAGGAACCTAACAGATATATTACTTGAGTCATAAGGATGAGGCCTTTGATTTTTTCAAAAATTTCAAGGCTTTGGTTGAAAATCAAACAAGGAAGAAAATAAAGATCTTCATGTCTGATAGTGGTTGAGAGTACATTTCAAATGAATTCCTATTTTTTTGTAAAAAGGAAGGAATCAAGAAAGAGACGATTGTGCCTTATAGTCTTGGGAAAAATGAAGTGGCTGAAAGCAAGATCAGGTCTATTGTAGAATTTTCCCATGTCATGCTCCATGATCAAAATTTGTTGAAGTTTCCTTCGGGACAAGCTACTAATGCAGTTGTATTTGTTCAAAATAGGGTACCTCATCAAGCATTGGACAACATTATTCCTAAATAGGTATTCACGGGTTTCAAGCCTAATGTTATTCATCTCTATATATTCTCCCACCCCATATATTTTCATGTGTTGAAGGACAAAAGGAACAAGATGGAAGCAACATGAAGAAAAGGTATAGTTTTTGTATATTGTGAAGATTCTAAAGGATTTATAATATATATTCCAAGTCAAAGGAAGGTTTAAATTAAAAGAGATGTAAAGTTTGATGAATATGTTTCCCTTGGGAAAGAAAAGGACCTTCCTCTGCATTCTCTGCCTAAGAAGAAGAATAATGATATGGATATTTTAGATTGTCCTTCAGTGCCTGAATCCAAGAGAGACATTGTTGATGATCCCATGGAGCTTGTGGACCCCTTGTATCCTCCTCCATTTGATCCTCCTGCCAAAAACAGGTCACTTTGGCTTTGTGATACATTATAGGATGTCAAAAGCCACATTCCCGCAACAAGGTCTTATAGAGAGAGCAAGAAGCTATGCAAGTACCATGGATATTTTGTAGCTATTAGTAATATGATTCAAGCTAAGCCTCACACCTTTGAAGAAGTTGTCAAAGAAAAAGTTTGGAAGGATGCTATGGTCAAAGAGTATGAATCAATTATGAAGAATGATGTATGGGATGTTGTGCGAAGACCGAAGGGGATTTTTTTTGCGAATTCAAAATGGCTTTTCAAGATCAAGCATGGAGTTGACGGAAGTATTGAGATATATAAGGCAATGTTTGTGGCCCAAGGATTCTCCCAAAAAGAGGGGGAAGATTATGACGATACATTTTCACATGTGGCTTAATACACCACCATTTTTTTGATAGTTTCCCTTGCTACAAGTCAAGGATGGACCCTTCATCAAATGGGCATGAATACAACATTCCTTCATAGTACGGTACAATAATAAGTCTACATTGAGAAGCCATAGGGATTTGATGTAGAGGATCAAAAGACACATGTTTGTAGATTGAAGAAAGAATTATATAGTTTGAAGCAATCCCCCATAACATGGTATGCCCACATAGATAGTTACCTGATGAAGCTTGGATTCACAAGAAGAGATGTTGATCCCAACCTCTACTTCAAGGTAGTCCTAGGTATGCCATTGATTTTCATTTTATATGTTTACTATCTATTTATGGAAGGTAGTGAGCCTATGATGATTGAGTGTAAGAGGAAGTTAGCCTCTGAATTTGAGATGAAGGACCTTGGATTCATTCATTACTTCCTAGGCCTTGAGGTGTGGCAAAGGCCCGGTGAGATCTTTCTTTCATAAGGAAAATGTGTTGTAAACTTGTTAGAGAGATTTGGAATGATGGAATGTAATTCCTTAGTCACATTGATGTAAATTAATTTGAAGAAGCTATGTGGAGAAGTTGCAGGACCCAATTTGGCAAATCCATCTAATTATAGATAGTTGATTTGGGTAATGATGTTCTTAGTGAACACTAGTCTGTACATATGATATGCAGTTAACACGTTGAGTCAATTCATGACCAAGCTTCTCCATGCATATTGGGTTTCCTCCAAAAACATTTTGAGATACTTGCATACGATTATCACCCTTGGTCTGACATATTTTTCCGAATATGTTCGACTACATGGATATACTGATGTTGAATGTGAAGGAAACATTATAGATAGGAATATTACTTCTTGATGTTGGTTTAGCTTTATATCTTCCATGATATCTTGGATGAGTGGGAAACACAAGTTTGTAGAATTGAGTACTACAAAGGAAAAATATATAGCCACTAGCTTAGCTAGCGATGAAGTAATTTGGTTGAGAAAGCTCTTTGGAGAGTTGTTTTAGCATATCCTAGAAACCATAATGATATATTGAGACAACAAGAGTGGGATTTATCTGGTAGAGAATCATTTCTTTCATGCCATGTCTAATCATATAGATATCTGATGTCATTACATTTGAGACATGATGAAGAGAGCATTCGTTAGACTCCATCACATATCAACAGATGAGAATTGCAAATATTCTCACCAAGGCTTTGTCGAAAGGGAAGTTCTTGGTCTTCAAAGAGAAACTTGGACTGATGGATGTGACCCCTCCTGGTAAGGGGAATTGTTGATCGAGGACATTGAGCCAACTCTTCCCCCCTGTTTGAGCTCCCAGGGTGAGGAATTGAGATGTCGGGTTCCTAGGGTTGAGGGATCTCTAGAAAATATAGTATCATCCCTATATTTGACTCATAGGGTGGAATAGTTTTCTCCCCTATCTTGGTATAGCTGAGTATACACACCAATTTGCATCATACCCACAAGTTGGGTTTGTTGGGATTGTAGCTCTTCTCCTGGCCAATGGGTTGAGAGGGATTGGGGGTGTATGATCCTTACCTTTGGTAAGTATGGTATCTCACATAATATTATGATGCAAGGAGTTCCACCACATGACTCTTGAGGTTAATTATTGGAAAGATCAAGAAGAAATAGGATGGATGAGATATTGTATCACACATATTGCTCAACATAGGGTGAAAGATGGATGCTCCCCTATGAGAAGACATGAGGTGAGAGTGTCCCATAGGACATTCCTCATTTTCCTGAGAGGGTGGTAGGTTATGCTCCCTGATGATTCTTCTTCTTTAGATTCAATAATGATTTAGCATATAGGGTTGAGCAAAGTTGGGACATGATATGACGACAGGATAGTTATTATGATCACATGATGTAGTTGGAATTTCTCCCTAGCTGAGAGGAAGTGTTAATTTGGAAGCTCAATGACAAATTCAAATCATGGGACTAGATCCCTATTTTTGAGGGGACCAATTATGACTTTTGAAGCACTATCTTTGGACAAGGGAAAGTGTATTTTTGAATTGAAGTCCACTTGTGCACAAAATAACAGGTTGACCCTAACAAGAAATTGACCACTCTTGGAAGCCTGTAAACACAAGTGACCTCAAGTTCATTTGGACATAATCATCATTAAGCATATTCTTCTTATATCTCTACATTGGATTGGTTCGTACAGGTCTGATTTTGGTTCATAGAGTTTGGTTTGTACAAGATCAAAATTGCAAGGTTTGAAGCTCACATGTGCGATTAGGGTTTTTAGTTTCCAACTGTAGGGTTGACACGGGAAGTTTTCATTCATAACCATGAGCATGCAGCCTCATCCATGAGATTGGAGCATCTCAACCACATGCACAACTCTTCCTCCTTGTGGTTGGGTTCTAGGGTTTCATTTTGACAGTTGACTACAATTGACTGTAGTTGATCGCAGGTTGGGAAAGCTAACTCTAATTAGTATTATCACTAGGATCATATTTTTTATATTGTTTGGATGATATTGCTAGATATGTTTGTATGGATTCACTATACTCTCTACTAAACATTTTATGACAATCTAAAAGAAGAATAATTATAAAGGGTTTTCCCCCTTATGGGGTATTTTGTGGTCTTTGACCAAATCTAGTGTTTATTGTTGATGTGTTGATTGTCTCATATTTATCATTACATTATTGTTCTATATTTAGTTAATATTGGTTGATGAAAAGTATTAATTTCTATTGAAATATTCTTAATTG
Source organism: Pinus taeda (assembly GCA_000404065.3). Taxonomy (NCBI): domain Eukaryota; kingdom Viridiplantae; phylum Streptophyta; class Pinopsida; order Pinales; family Pinaceae; genus Pinus; species Pinus taeda. Next base: position 70,585 of record APFE031756151.1, on the reverse strand, counting down.
AACAATTGAATTGGGCTAAAGTAATTGAAACAACATAGAGCAGAGTAAAATTAACAGCTTCACCCTCCTTGCGAAGGAAGCCTTTCTCTTCTTTCACCCCTTATTTTATTTTCAGTATGCTTATTATAATTTTATCAACATTTAAAATGGAAAGGTGGAAGAGGGATCCCAACTTATTGAGAGAAGGAGAGGTTTTCCCTTTAAAGACTTGTATATATATCTCTGAAAATTATTTTATCACCATTAGTTATTCCCCTTTCCCTTATCTACTTGATTTCATCAGCATGAAACACATAATTCAATTACAACACCGAGTCAAGGCAAGAATATGCTAAATAGATAAATGTATCATGGTTTCACTCAAAGCTCTCCATTTGAATGGATCATATTTTCCATTCAGACATCATGGAATGTTAAGGATATAAGGATCAAACAAATAAGGGGACAGATAGTTAACCAAGTGTTAATAGTTTTACAATGTTCTCTTAAACTTTGTGATGCTTGTTCAAAGCCACACCCCATAGCTTTCACAAAACTTATTACAAAAAAAGTTAAAATAAAATCATAAGATGAAAAATCAAACAAAAAAAACAACAATCAAAATGAAACAAGGAAGAAAACTAAATTAAACCTACTCCTAAAATAAAAGGAGGTCAAGCTTACGTAAAGTGAAATTTTCAATGTAACCAACAAAGTAGTTCCTGACCTATGAGGGCAAGGGATGGAGCGGTAAGGAATTAGAAAAATGTAACAAAGGAAATACAGAGTGATAAAGTGTGCCCCAAAGTCTGAAGGCCAACAACATTAGCAAACAATTATGACAAGGATGCTTTTTCTAAACAATTTTTTTTGGGCTTGATAGTCATACACATCTTGATAGCTTCTAAAGGAATTTTTATTCAAACTTTCAATCTTGGCAAACATCAAGAAAGATCAAAACTTGTTACTAGTAAATGGGTTGTTAACTAAGACTCTTCTAAACATTCAGCGATTGGATCACGATAACAAGGGGAATAATATTTAAACCAAAATATAGATTCACTTTCAACATGCTCAATCAATTCATGAGTATTTTCCCATGATAAAATATTGATATGATCATGTTCAAAACACTTACCAAGATCATGAGATCCTAACATAACCATTAGTAAAGGCTAAAGTGCCTCAACTTCTTGACAAGTTTATGAACTATCAAATGGTGAATCATCAAACATGGTGGCTTGGAAATATCAACAAACGAAAAAATAATCACTAGATGAATCAATGTATGCTTTAAGAAATCCACTGATTGGAACAGATTTAACATGCAAGTATTGGGACTCTTCATGATTGGATGAATCAAAAAAAGAATTTGCTTGGATAGAAGGAGTTGAAAACTCATCTTCTTCACATGCTAAAGGTGAGCAATAAGACAAATCATGAACATTAGATTCTTTCCTCTCTCCTTTAAATTGAAAATCAATATCCCACCACTCGTGATTGCAATCAATATCAATAATATTAAGATCAAGATCATTGATAGGTAGAACTTGTGTACCAAGTTCATTAAACATATTAGGAAAGAAATTCAATGGTGAAGAAGAAGAGGAAAGATCAAGTGAGGGATCATCTACTATGACTAATTCATCTTCACAATCTAAGACCCACCCATAATCATCATAAAAGATTAACGAGAGATTTTTCGGCGTAAATCACATGATATTTCATTTGTCAACATGTTTCGAACCAACGAGTGTGGTTCATCGTCAAGACAAGTTGAAGAATCAGATCAAGCTATGCATGTTAAATAGATAGAGCAGAACCTCCAACGGTTGTAATGACAGAGTAGTCTCTGCATCTTTTAAGAAGCATAAGATCTGACTTCAACTTAGAAACCTGCAAGCGTGTCCGTTCAAAATGATGAACCTTGGTTTCAATGGCTTTTCCGTGCAGGGATTCAATTGTTTAATTGAGGCTTCTGTGATCCATATCAAGTTAAGGAGATATTTTTCGATGTAAGTCACAGGATATTTCATTTGTCGACGCATTTCGAACCAACGAGTGTAGTTCATTGTTAGATCTTTTGTTTCTTAAAAGATACAGAGACTCCTCCATCATTATAATTGTTGGAGATTTTGCTCTGTCTATTTAACATGCATAGCTTGATCTGATTCTTCAACTTGTCCTGATGATGAACCACACTCGTTGGTTCAAAAAACGTCGATAAATGAAATATCATGTGATTTACACCGAAAAATATCTCGTTAACTTGATATGGATCATAGAAGCCTCAATTCAACAATCATAAAAGATATCAAGAAACTCTTGTTCTTCAAAAACATCATTTTGAACTTGATCCTCATAAGATTCAAAAGACACTGATAAAACAAGTTGATCTGTAGAATGAAGATAAAGAGCATCAGAGGGAGTAGTTGATGGAGAGAGGGAGATATAGCTTGAAGAAATAATATATTAATCAAGTTAGACTCAAGATTTAAAAAATGATCCAAATTTTTATTATGAGGTGAATATAGGCAAGGAGTTGGATCGAAAATTTGATCTTCAAGGTTTCCAACCTCAACCTTGGTGCATGGGGTTGCTTTGTTTGATAAATAAATGAGAGAAGATGAAGAGTCACAAGAAATATCATATTCTTCCTTTGAAACATTAAGTGCTCCATGATCAAGAAAAGCAAGAAGACTTGTAAGAGATTCAAATTCAAGAAAATTGAAATAAATATGCACGAGATATTGAAACTTCTCTTTCATAAAATCACAATCTATGTACTCCTCAAAGAAATCATCACAAAAGTGAAGAAAGCGGTCAAAAAAATATTCTCAGGGATTCATCAAATTTCATTCTAAGTCGAATAATCTTCTTATATTCAATTTGGTAATCATACATGTCAAAGGCTTGGGGAAGCTCCATGACAAGTTGTTTGAAAGAGTGAATAGAAACATTCATAAATGTATAACACCATTGTTTAACATGGCCTTAAATAATGAGAATGAACAACCTGCAAAAAGAATCCTCACAATTAACTTTGAAAGAATCACAATATTTAAGAAAGTGGAGGGTTTGCTAAAGAATGGTCTTTTCACCCTTGCCATTAAACCTTAGATTTAACAAGTTATGAATTATCCGCCCGTGAAATTTCAAATTTGCAACTCTAGAAAAACATATCAGGGTTATGATATGGGAAGAAGCCATTCAAGATGAAAAATTGAACTAGAATTCACGAGCTCAACTTTTCATCTAACCCTCCTTCTAGCTCAAACTGTTGACAGTGTTGGAAATTTGTCAACTAGGGGGATCTCCCTAATATGAATTTCCAATTAGACCTCACACCATTTGGATTAGGATCCCCAACTAGAAACATGGCCGACAGCCATAACTATGATCTCAAAGATGTGTCTTAGCTACAACTAGCACATAAGAAGAGCTACACATGTATTTGGTGACATCAAGTAAATTTTATGTAATATCAACTAAAATGAATAAGAGGTTCTTTGACACGAATGTGAAAAGGAGTGAGCCTCTACAAGAAAAGTAATAGTAATTTCCTAAAAGAGACACACAAACATATGAAAGAATCATTAGTTATCCTACAAAATAGTTCACAAGATAATAATGATCATGAAAACAAATAAAATGCACATCTAATAAGAAACATATTAAAGTTTTTTTGGTATTTAGATAAATCTGAGTTGTATATAAATCATAATCCAAGAGTTTCTCAAGCTTGGGAAAGTTTTAGTATAAGTGAATGTCATGTGGCTTATAAGAGGCAAGTTGTTTCCCATTGACATTCTTCAACACCATGTTCTTGGTGTCTAGACCTTGTAGTATCCACTTAATGACATTGGCACATGGTAGCATAGGATACCATCAAAACTTTTTGTGGAACCCTGATTATTTGATGTTATCATAGACTTCCCTATCCTCCAAATATTCTATGAACTCATTTGAGTTGAATACATCTTTGATAGTGAGCCATGTGACAGTAGATTCCTTGTCGATAAAGCATTGGGTGTCTAACAAGATAGGAACTCCTGTCAATGTATTTATAATGGCCTCTTCAGTATTTATTTTTATGACCTCGTTAGATGATCCCTTCTTTGGAGGCATGGTGATTTTGGAAGATGGCATATCTATGTGCCCTCGACCTGTATTACCCTATGAAAAAGATGCACTCATGGAAGCTACAATTTAGTTCCATAAGAGATCAACTAATCGAACAATTAACAAGTAGAATATAGCTACTAAGAGGATGGATTGTGCAATACTGAAGCATAGGTGAGGTAGAGTGACCTCACTAGTCACTAGAAATGTAAGGGAGGCTGTGTAGGTTTAAACCCTGTACAGAAATTACCTACAAACGAATTCTTAAAACAAAAAATTATACAATGGTGAGAACATAAAACAAATATACACGGATAATTGCCCCTGGATCCCAAAACTGAGACAACTATATTGATTTTTCATTATATTCCTTTCAATATTATAATACATATATATACATGTTGAAGCATTCATAAAATCCAATCCACTCACCTTGGATTAGAACAAAAATGTAGTTCCCTTGACCAGATCTACAAAATATCATGGGCATAAAACCATCATGCTGAAAACCATGTGAAAACCCCATGCACAAAACCATGAAGAGGTAGGCCCACCATCTTTAGGTTTGCCCCCCATCCTTGGGTCTGCCCAACTATTATTAGGCCTGCATAAAAGAATTTTCTTCCTGTGGCATTGCCCCGAACCCCTTGCAGGGGGGCTACCACCCATGCAAACCCCCCATTGTGCCTAGCGTAACATACAGTGTGTGTTTCTAATCGTGGAAATAATACAACATATACCCAATAGAATGATTATTAATTATATTTGCACAATGCACAATTATTGTTGGAGAGGAGGCCTAGACTGTGTAGTGTGTAGTTGTAGAGGGAAAGGAGGCCTCATTATTTCTTATAATTGTGTAGCATGCAGTTGATGAGCCAAATTATTGTGTAGTGCATAGTTTCAGATGGCAAGGGGAGGCCTCTACTGGAAGAGATTGTGCAATGCACAATTCTGGGGGAAAGAAAGGTTTGAATATTGTGTAGTTTTCTCTGGCAAGGGGCTTGTCTCGAGATCTACTGACTGAAAAGAGGAAGGATATGGAATGGTTCAATAATAATACAAACAATAAACTTACATCAAGCAAAAAAAAAAAGTGAAAATAAAAGGACATGCATGCATAAATACACCTAGCAATAATAATTACTGGTAGGCGAAAAGGCAAGGAATGTGATGCGACACTTGAAAATAAGCTCAAAAGAGTGAAATAACACTTGTAGGAGTTAATAATAGTGGAAATGTCACCTTTTATAAGATTAAAAGAAGGGGAAAATTACACTTGAAAAGTAAAAGCGACAAAATCGAAAGCAAAAGTGGTAAAAAATGACCTTTGAGAAAGTTACCTAGAAAAGTAGTGCAAATGGAATCCAAAGCTCCTTGTGGTCGTGATAATGACTAGAGCTCAAGTGATAGGTGTGAGAATGCTTTATATGATGTGTTTCTTATATAGATAAATGCTCATGAAATTAGGGTTAGCGTTTCGGATGTGCATACCTAAAATCACCTCTAGTTAACTAACACTTGTCTGAAGATCAAATTAGAAACATGTACCACACTATTGCATGGAAGTGCACATTTTCTATTTTCTAGGAATGTGCAGTTGGTTAAATTTGGGAACTACCCAGTTCACTAGCTAAAGGGACTACGTAGTTCAGTGAGATAAAGGTTTGCATAATTCAGTCTCTCAATGGAATTTGCATTTTCCTACTACATATGGTTGTGCAATTTGCTTCCACAATTGATTGTACATCTCCATGCCTCAAGGGATTGTGTAGTTCACTTTGACAAGGAGTTGTGTAGTTCACTGTGACATAAGATTGTGTAGTTTCTCAAGGAAATGCATGCAATGAGTGTTGGTCAAGGTAAGACTCATATTGTGTTTGCAAGAAGTGATTTCCTTATCTTCAAAAGTTGAAAAACTATTGTTGACAAGGCCTAACTATCATCATGAAATAATAGTTAAAGCATCACAAGCTTATCATGAAAATAATAAATCATTATGACACCTAGTAAAAAAAGAAGAAAAGTTGAAACGACAGTTCTTATGGTGAGAGAGATGCTCCAAAATAAATGCATGGGAAAAAATTTGGAGGGAAGTGTTGTAGTAGCTACAACACTTGGTGACACATAGAAATAACTCTAGCTTCTTTTCTTAGGTCTAAATTTATGCGTCAAGTCTAGTCCTTCAATGAGTATTGATTCATCGTATGGATTACCTTGGACTCCCCATTTATCTTGGTTACAGATGTAGTATCTTCCATCCCATTCCTCGGCCAAGCACATTAACAAATTTTACCATATCATAATTGTTTCGATTAGGGAGAAGGGCAGTATAGAGTCGAGATTTTGAAATGATCATAGTTCTAGCTAAATCTCCTGTGTTTCTTTGCTACTATCAAGCTTGTTTAGTATCCCAGTAGAGTCATTATAGGAACACAAGCATTTCTTCACTCCAGAGAACCAATTTATTACATCGATGAAGTTACTTGCTTCACCTCCCTATGCAAGAAACATTTCTCTTATTTCACCCATTATTCTGTTTTCAATATATTTATTAGAATTTTATCATCGGTTATAATTCCATGGTGGAAGAGGGATCCCGACTTATTGAGAGAAGGAGAAGTTGTCCCTTGATAGAATATCGTATATATCTCTCTGATATTTATTTTCTCACCATTATTTCTTCCTCTTTCCCTTCTCTATTTGATTGGATCAGCATGGAACACACAATTCAATTACAACATTTAGTCAAGGCAAGAAGATCCTAAATAGATATGGGTACCATGGTTTCACTCAAAGCTCTTTGTTTGAATGGATCATATTTTCCATACAGACATCATGGATTGTTAAGGATATAAGGCCTAGTCAAAGAAGGGGAGAGACATTTAACCAAATGTTAATAGTTTTACAATTTCCTCTTAAACTTTGTGATGCATGTTCAAATCCAAACCACACAACTTTCATGCAGCTTAATACAAACAAACTCAAAATAAAAGTGTAAGATGAAAAAATCAAACCAAAAAATGGCAATCAAAATGAAACAGGGAAGAAAACTAAACTAAACCTACTCCTAAAATAAAGGGGAGGTCAAGCTTACGTAAAGTGAAATTTCCATTGCAAACAACAAAGTATTTATTGATCTATGAGGGTGAGGGATGGAGTGGTAAGGAATAAGAAAAGTGTAACAAAGGAAAGATAGATCGATAAAGCACACCCCAAGGTCTGAAGGCCAAAAACATTAGAAAAAAAGGTATAACAAGTAAGCCTTTTCTAAGAAATTTGTTGTTGTGTCTTGATATTCAGGCACATCTTGATCACTTCTCATAAAATTCCATTCATTCAAACTTTCAATCTTGGAAAACATCAAGAAATATCAAAACTTGTTACTAGAAAATGGGCTTTCGAACTAAGATTCTTCTAACCATTCGGTGATCAAATCATGGTAATAAGGTGAAGAATATTGAAATTGAAAGATAAATTCATTTTCAACATGATCATTCAATTCATGAAGATTTTCCCATGATAAAATATTCATATGATCATATTTAGAACACTTACCAAGATTGTGAGATCTTGACATAACCATTAGCAAAGGTTGAAGTTCCTCAACTTCTTAACAAGTTTCCAAACTATCAAATGGTGGATTAGTAAACATCGGTGGCTTAGAAATATCAAAAAATGAATATGAAGAATCATCATTAGATGAATCAATGAATACTTTGAGAAAGCCACTGATTGGATCAGATTTCTTATTCAATTCTAGAGACTCTTCATGATCAGATGAATCAAACAAATAATTTGTTTGGATACAAGGAGTTCCAAACTCCGTTTCTTCACATACTAAAGGTAAGGAATAAGACATATCATGAACATTAGATTCTATCCTCTCTCCTTTAATTGAAAATCATTATCTTGCCACTCCTAACTGCAATCAATACCAGTAATATTAATATCAGAATCATTGAGAGGAAGAACTAGTGTATCAAATTCATAAACATGTCAGGAAAGAAGGTCAATGGTGAAGAATAATAGGAAATTTCAAGTGAGTGGTAATGTACTATGAATAATTCCTATTCACAATATGAGGCTCACACATAATCATCATAAAATATGTCATGAATCTCTTGCTCTTCAACAACATTATTTTGAACTTGATCCTCATAAGATACTAAAGAGACTAATAAAACAAGTTGATCTAGAGAATCAAGATAAAGAGCATCGGAGGGAGTAGTTGATGGAGAGAAGGAGATATATCTTGAAGAAACAATATCATTAATCAAGTTCAACTCAAGATTTAAACACAGATACAAATTTTTGTTATGAGGGGAAGATGGACATGGGATCGGATCGACAATCTAATCTTCAAGTTTTCCAACCTCAACCTTGGTGCATGGGACTGTTTCACTTGATAAAGAAATGAGAGAAGACAAAGAGTCACAAGAAAAATCAGATTATTCCTTTAGAACTTTAAGTGCTCCATGACCAAGAAAAGTTGGGAGACTTGTAAGATATTTAGATTCAAGTGAATTCAAATAAATATCCTTGATATATTGAAACTTCTCTTTCATAAAATCCCAATCTATGTCCTCTTCAGAGAACTCATAACAAAAGTGAAGAAAGAGGTCAAGAAAATCTTCCAAGGATTTATAATATTTAATTCTAAGGTGAGTAATCCTCTTATATACACTTTGGTAATCATATTTTTCATAGGCTTGGTGAAGCTCCATGACAATTTGTTTGAAAGAGTGAATAGAAGAATTCATCATTATATAACACCATTGTTTAACATGGCCTTCAAGAATGAGAATGAACAACTTGCAAGCAGCATGCTTGCAATTGACTTTGAAAGAATCACAAATTTCAAGAAAGTGGATGGTGTGCTCAAGAATGGTTGTTTCACCCTTGCCATTAAACTTTATATTTGAAAATTTATGAATTATCCATGCGTGAAATTTAATATTTTCAACACTAGAAAATCATCCCAGAGGTATGATATGGGAATAAGCCATTCAAGATGAAATATTGGACTAGAATTCATAGGCTCAGCTTGTTGTGTAGCCCTCCTTTTAGTGCCAATTATTGATAGTGTTGGTAATTTGTTAACTAGGGAGATCTCCCTGATGTTAAGTCCCAATTAGACCTCACACAGTTTGGAGTAGGAGCCCCAACTGGAAACACGATTTGTTTCCATAATTGTGATCTCAAAGATGTGCCTTGGCTACAATTAACATATAATAAGACATGCACATACCGTTGGCGATAGAAATTATGTAAGTTTTGTACAATATCAATTGTAATGCGTAATAGGTTCTTTCACACAAATGGGAAAATAAGTGAGCCTCTAGAATAAAAGTAGAAGTATTATCATAAAAGAGACACAAAAATATATGAAAGAATCATTAGTTAGCCTACAAAATAGTTCACAAGATAATAATGATCATGAAAACAAATACAACACACATCCAATAAGAAACATACTAAAGTTAATGAATTATTCATTTACCTTAGCATGAATGAAATAACATATATCATAAACATTTAAAGAATAGTCTTACAGTATCGATAATACATGCATGAAATTGTGTTGGCTTTGAGATTTTATTATGATTAAGTGAAAGTTCCAAGTATACAATACAATGATATGACACTCACCCCAATAGTGGAACATGAAGTTTCTACTTGCTCCTCCAAAGAATTATATTCACTCCTATGCTAGACTAGAGAAGCCAAGGCTGCCAATATCAAGTTCCAAGCCCCTTTCTTGAGTTATGAGGGTATATCTATGACAAATGGGATGAAATTTAATCTCCCCTTGTGACCTTTGAGCTTCCCTCATGACTCTTGGATTTATTTTGTCTTTATTCTATCTAATGACTCTTCATATCCCACATTTGGCTCTTGGAATTCAACTTAAATTTACACTTCTTATTATTTTCCAAAACAAAATCATATAGGACAAAAATGTGACTAGAGCATCATAAGACAAGATTGTGTACATTATGCTTGAGCTTGAGGAAACTTTAGCTTAGAAACTTCCATTTTTTGCTCTGTTGTAACATAATGGTACTAAGAATTGTACTATGTTTCCATGTCCTCAAGCTTTGGTGGGAGATCTGGGTTATATTTTACCCTTTCCTCCATTGCATCCATGTAAATAGTTATTTAACTAGTTTGAACATTATTCTGCAATAAGAATAGCTTCATGTTTAACTTGGTAGGTTCAACCACAAACTGTTGAATGTTATGCCTTGTGATATCTAATCTTCTTTGGTGGCTACCTACCTTAGATTTCTTAAGAAAATTTTCAATTTCTTTCCTGCCATCATTTCTTCGCTTTGTTTCTACAAATTCTCCAACAAAAGGAATCTTGTGCATTTTGACCAAGGATTTCAAACTATGGTACAGTCATGAATAGGTGGTTATGATGTTGGCCACATAAGTGCAGACTTGGTTGCTCCATGTAAAATCATTCTAACCTCAATCATTTCCAATTATGATTCCTGCCTTGTTTTCCAGGACAACTCCGATGTTGTATTTTGTACATAGTTACCCATTCTTGGATCACGTCAATGGCTACATTAATTACCTTCAAGAACTTTCACAATATCTTGAGATCGAATTTGCGTTGGATACAAGGGCACTATTGCCTTATGGAGGGTGATCATTTCTTCATACATTTGTCTCATAACATCACCCAATGATCGAATTTCCTCATATATAGATGCCCATGGCTCCATCATGTGAGAATCGACAAGTGACCAACTTTGGTTCTCGATGAGAAGATGATCAATTTGTTGTCTTGTTGCAACTATGTCCTTTTCCAATTGCTTATTTTCATCCATCAAGAAATTTGTGATTACTTTTGAAGCTTATACAAAGGCTAAGTTTGTTCTTGCAATTGTCTGCGGATTCTTCTTAGTATTAAGCCCAATCACCCTTTCTGTATGGATAGAAATAGGATGGATTAGGACATTGGAAAAATATTTTCATCGTTCCTTCACTATTGTTCTTTAGCTAATCAAAGGTGAGGTTGGAAATATCCATGACCATGTCATAATCTATAGGAGATATTCCCATCTTAGTGAATGAGAGGTGGCCACCAGTAACAGGAAGTGAAGGCTGACTGTTGGCTTGTTTTATAATGGGCACAATTTCAGCTTCTTGGTTATCCTTCTCCTATTTAACTTCCATGTCTTGGGCCTGTATCTTCTTCTCAATTTCCCTTACAATTTCCTCATCCTACGTTTTCCTTATTTCTTCATCCATCAACTATTTTTGTTGTTCTTCCTCAAATTGTTTCTATCTAGATTCTTCTTCTTCCTTCTTTCCCAATTCTACCTATTCCTACGTGTCTTCTTTTTCTTTCCTTTCATGTTCCTCTTTCGATATTCATTCCTCCGCTTATCTCTTTTCTTCTTTCTTCTTCTTATGTCTTCTTCTTCTTTAATTCTTCTATTTGCTTTCTCCTCTTTTTTGTTACAATGGTTTCTCTCAGTATAACAAGATCTGCTTTGAACTTTCGACTCCTCTCTACTATAGTATTATGAACAACTTTCCTCTTGTATTAAGAAATACTGATTGGAGTGGGAACTTCCTGTGATTCCCTTCCTAGACATCATTATAAGCATGAACTACAATAGAAGTGCTTGCCTCACTGCCCAGTGCATGTAGTCACAAATAATTATAACAATTATTTAACTTCTCTTCCTCTTTTCGACAATAACACTAATAAGCCCAAGCAAAAATGTAACTTAGCACAGTCTATTTCTCCTATTCCCCTGGGATCATACATTTGAAAGCTCATCTCACCAAAATTAAGGTAGATACGTTCTATAGAAATTCGTTGTATATTCAAACTGCTAATTGTGATTTACTAAAATAATAGACTTGATTCTACTCTCCTCATCATCGGAAACAATTAAACAATTGTGAAATCATGAAGCATACAAGAGAAAGCATTCAATCAACACATTACACAATTATTTATTTGGGAAAGCCACAGCTAAAAACCCATGTTATCTGTATATTTCATTAGTAAAAAAATATGAGAATATTATAATGCTTTTCTCAAGCCCGAGCAACCTCTGCACTATCTCTATCTATTCCACAGCTTCCTAGACAAGCCTAGGAAAATAATTAACCAATTTTCCAATTGCACAAGTCCCTATCTCCTTCCATTATTTCCTTTGGAATTATCTCCCTATTAATTAGGGAATTTCTCAATTGGAATTGTGCAATCCTCATAGGCCTTCCTCTAAATGCATGCACCACCTGTACAATTCAGATGATTAGACAACTGATAGTACATTGTCCCTGAACTCAAATCTCAATTTCGTAACTCTCATATCTAGCACGCATGAGTTATTTATGAGTGAATCATCAGTTGATTGGTTGATCAATGTAGGAAGCACCACACTACTACACCTCCCACTAGTTCCTCCAATAATTGGAACTAGTTTAACTGACTTTAACTCAGTCAAACTAAAATAATTAATTACAACTCAAAAATAAACTCAACCAGGCTCCTATAATGTAGGATAACCTCTACATGACTCAAGTTATACCCTCAACTCGAATTAACTGATCCAACTAAGTCAAATTAACTTAGTTAACTAATACAAGTTGTCATGAGATGTGGAATTACAACTTTATTCCTAGTTTAATTCAAGGAAAAAAATCAAGTAGGATTTTCTTGTTTCATTTTCAACACTCCCTCTTGACAAGAAAGGGATTATCTTCTACCCTGACCCTTGTGGTGAAGTAAAATTATAAGTGTGAAGACGAACAAATTCCTCTAGCCCGATAATGGGTCTAGCCACAATAGATACATTCTATGCAAGATTTCCTTAGGTTAGAATCAATCAAGAGGGCCTACCTCTTGGTTGCTTATCCTGCTTGATGATGTCCTTGCTTTCTCGCTCCATCAATCTCTCGCTTCCTTCTTCAAGCTCCTGAAACAAGTAAACAACAACAGCACACAAACATAATAATAGACAAATTGTAATTCAACCTACTTAACGAGTCAAGAAGCATTAAGACATGGATATGTAATATTACAAAACATGTAGGAAATAAATTGATAGTTGCATATATTAATATCAAAGAGAGATTACAATCATTCATCTTGGCGTTGCAATCTTCCTCTAACAAGACCAGGTTTCTACACACTTCTGCTAGCATTCCATGATGGCTTCAAACAACAATAGTTTAAAATTTCTTCCCTTTAGGCTTCACTCCAAACCAAACACACTTCTCCCTCACACAACTAGATGGCTACAACTAGTAATAGCTTGCTTGTCTAATCCAAAATAGTATACTCACACTCAGCCAAAACTCTAAGTGCAACTATAACATTCACACACTAGTTTGTACTTGGGATGAAGGGAGGTTTATATAAGAAATATGGATGGGAGATGGATCCTCTTCTCATGGGAGAAGGACTTATTCCTTGAGGTAGTTCCATCATTACAGGGGAAAGGAGCCCAAACTATCATCCTCGACCCCATCCGGCCAAACCATTTACCATACTTCTGTTACAGAGCTTCTAGAGCTTGAAGCTTCGGCTCTAATTAAAAAATAAATAAATAAATAAATAAATCATAACAGGACTGACATGACTAGAACAGAGCTTAGTCTCTCTAGTCGGCATGAGGAGTAGTGCTAATATCTAGACATCGGCATGGGGGAGACAAAGGCCATTAGTGTCGGTCTTGTAAACTGGGCAAAACAGAAGTTTTAAGGGAAATGATTTTCTCATGAAGAGGGACAGAATGGGAGCTTCTTCATGAAGGAAAAGCATGTGGGGTTCACTATAAAGGTCCTCCAGGATCAAGGAACAAGGAGTATAGGGATAGTGACAAAATGTTATGTAAAAAATTCCCCCTAAAGTGTGAAGGCCGAGCTGGAGTGAGGGATGAATGCTTTAGAAATCAGTGCGGGGAATTGGTTTGCCATTGGAAAACCTGAAAGAAAGTATAGATACATATACATAAATTGATATCTCTGTCAAATGTTACATGAACCATGGCATGGACACATCCATCTAGAGAATGATCATGTAAATGGATCTAGGTATGGGCGCAACCATCTGTCAAAGAGGATCATAATGAAACCACGGTATGGTTGTAGCCATCCAATAATGAGAAGGATCACATATGATAACTCTTGGTATGGTTGCAGCTAGCCATTTGAAATGCATATCATCCTAACCATGTCACACCACTTCGCAACCTATACTTTTGTGATCTAAGTCCAAGGTCTTGCACTCCAACATGATCCAACCAAAGTATAGATTCTAACATGTGAATAGATGTGTTGATGTTGAACATGCTAGAAAGTCACTTGATTACCAGTCAGTGATGTAAACTGCTAACAAGTGTGAGAGAAACCACCAATAATGACAATGGCCATCAAGGTACTATCAACACAATTCACGGAATGTGAAGATAGGAACTGAAGTCGAACACCCGTGAAATCACTCAATCGAAAGCCAATGATGTGAACTCATCATCGAGTGTGAAGAACTTGCCATTAGGGCATGCAAGCTTGAAGGTACTAAAAGGGAGTCTCACCGTCAACTTCCCATATAATGAGTTGAAGTCGACGGAAAGTGACCATGTTGAAGGAGGGCCATAATGAATCCCACATCATCAACACGAGATGAGAGGATGCAAAATGATTTTGGATGATACAGATAATCAGAAGTAAGTGTAACTACAGGAGGACAACTCTTGAACATAACGATGACACAATTGAAAGTTTGGCAGCTTTTGGATCCATAGGATCGGTGGTCATGATGACATAGAAGAGATCAGATGGAAGGCAAAAATTGAATGGCCCAAACCCAGGAAGGTCAATGATGCAAAGGAGGATGTCCCAACCTGACACAAAGCAAATAGTGTCATGTTCAAGAGTGAGTTACCAACACGACTGATAGATTTCCAAATTTCCCCCCACCATTTCTGGCGAGTACCCCAATTATTTTTTAATCGCAAGCTTGAAGGGGATAACATATGCTTGCACTGTACATTCATCCTTCGGACGAATATGACCTAGTAAGTTTAACAAGCCCTAGGAAGGAGAAGCTCATGTTCATCATGGTGATAAATCTGATGTCGTTTAATATTTTAACGAGTCCAACAAAGGTGTAACTCGATATCTTTTTCATGTTTAGAGAGTTTGAAAAATACATGTAAAATGAAACTCCACATGGTCCCTTTTCATACATTTGTGTCTCTCAATCCTGAAAAGGTAGAAAACAATACTTGAGAGAACCGCTTGACCATTTCAGTCAAGGAGTATCTTTTTCATAAATAGTGCATCCCAGCCCGAAAAAAGGGGTAAAATTATACTGGGCACACGACGTTTCACATCCATTAACAAGTTCGAAATGACAAGGCCTCAACCATATTTTCATTTTTAAAGGGTTGGAAAAGAGATGAAAGCAGACGACACCCCCCCCCCCCCCCATTTTTATTCTCTTTAACAAGTCAAAAAGGGAAAAAAATACTTGGCAATCTTTTCATATGAGTTTAATGAGTCAAGAAAAGAGTTGAATTTTGACTCATCGCCATCGTCGAACATCCATCACTTGTTGCTGCACAAGTAAGGCAAAGCGTATTATTGAGTCCTTGAGGTAAAATAGGTCAAAGTATTTACAAAACCTGATATTTTCATGAAAAAATGAATAAAAAGGCGAAAAGTAAATACATTTTTAACATTTACAATTTTACCTTTGCAGTGAAGACTTTTTACCCACTTTTGCGCTAGTTGTTCTGGGGTAGATTGCAGGCGATCTGAGAGGTCAATCGATGAGCTGTCAGTTTGAGATAACAGCTGAAGCCCTGAGCCCCATTTTCATGCCATTCATTTATGTTTTGAGCCATTTTTTTGCATTTTTAGGGAGCTTTTTGAGAAAAAAATTCATCCTCAGTTGATGCAATTTCCGAGCACAAGATCGCGCTGATCGAGGGTGATTTGCACAACCATCCGCGCCGACCGGTGCGACTATTTCTAAAATAGGCACATTGATGCCGTGGATAGGGAAAACCTATTTTTTCTCAAAAAATGACCATTTAAACTTGAATTTTGTGTTCCAATGATGAATATTGACTCAAATTAATGGCTTTTGCAGGAGAGAAATTGCGAGAAATGGTGGATTGGAAGGAAAGAGAACACAAAGATGTTGACACCCAGACATTGAATGACCCAAATTTCCTAGAGGATTTGAGGGCTTGTGGGCTCCTCAAATGTTTCCTTACACCAGGGATGCAGGCCCAACCCAAGTTGCTTTGATACTTGATAGGCCTTTGGGACATCAATTGAAAGATTTTTGTCATTGGGGACCAAGAGCTGGAGTTGACAACTTCAGGTATCTACTTCATCACTGGACTATCTCACAGAGGTAAGCCAGTGAAATTTTATGGGTTTCGTTCAGTCGGGGCAAGTATATCTTCCCTGCTTGCCAAACACTACCCTGAAATCCAAGAGTGGGAAGATAGAGATTTCTAGTGTGCAGGATTTGACACTGAGGGTGATTTTTTTTTATTATCAACAGAGTGGCGGGGTCTGAGGTGGAACATGAAACTAACATTTTGAAGTTCCTTTACGTTGTTGACTGTACAACTTCTATGATCAACTGGGAATAGGCCATGAAGATGAACATTAAGCACCAGTTGTCCAAGGCCAAGGCGGGGAATCTGAATTAATTTGGCTTCAGATCAGTACTTGTGACCTTTTTCATGGAACGAGTGCCATTTTTCTAGTATCAGTTGACTGAGGTTGATCCTCCTACGCCACGTGATCCACAGATGGCTCGCTGGAGTCATTTGATGCCCAAGGTCACTGGGGGTCAGCAGATGTCATACTGACCTGCATTCTTCTCATGGCTATGATGATAGAAGATCATCGTGGAGGACTGGTTGTACAATGGCACTAATTTCTATGGAGATCCAGATATGCCCTTACTAGATGGAGAGGACTTCGATGATGAAGGAAAAAAATAAAATTTTTGATTTTGATATTTTTTTAATTGTTTTTTGGTATATGCATGCTTATAACATTTCTCTTGTTTATGCAGATGTTGGACTAGTGTGGCCAGCCGAGATGTCCTCAATAGCCAGGCGCGTCCCCCATCCTATTGATGTTGTCACCCCTTATCAGGAAGGGAGTGACAACAAGGACGAGATCACGAGGAACCTTGAGGGGTTAACTCATGGTATTCCAGAGTATGCTCGGATAGGAGACATGCCCCATTGGTACCAAAGGCACACAGTGGGAGTCTCAGATTGAATCCAACGACTGCTGAGTCATGTTGTATGAGATGTCTCATGCTACCATGACCACCACGCTGAGTAGTTCCTAGGTCTAGCACTTACATATTTTTTTAGGCCTGCGTGCCACAGACGTATGAGGCCTGCGAGTCGTTGATGTTATTATAGACACACATATTATTTTTTGGGGTTCTAATGTAGCAAACATTCTCACCATATATATATATATATATATATCTGTGTGTGTGTGTGTGTGTTGTATTTTCCTGTCTATTGTGGTACAAATGGTTTGTCTTATCTTTTACATGTTTCGTAAATGTCTATCTACCATGTAATTAGCTAATTCATCTGTCAATGTATTCATGCGTCTAGGAATATGATGATATGTAATATAATCAAAATGTATTTCCAATAGATGGATACGGAGATACATTCATAACATTTGAGGGTTCCTGACGGAATATTTCCTGTTGAGTTGAAGGAATACAAGCTGTGAATCTAGGTTGACAACCAGTTCCCTAATGCCCAAAGTGATGGCTTCTGACAACAGTTTGATGACCGCATTGTATTCAACAATATTGTTGGTTGTATGACCCAGGTAGATACCTTGAAGGTCATTCAAATCACCATTAGGGTCATAGATAGCCCATGCCGTGGGTGATAGGTTCCAGGTACTACAACAAGCACAATCGGTGAAACCAACATGAGCAGTTGCAGACATCTGCAAAGCAAGAAAAGCATAGTAAACAGGAAAGTTGTTTGAAGACTGTCACACAAAACCACACTATACAAAAATGAATCACACATTAATGTACATAAGTAACCATGCAAGATGACCTAAGCATAGTACTTTTTGAGGTAAAGCCCATTTCAGGGCTTATCGAGAGGATTTCCTTCATAATCAATAAGCTCGTAGGCTCCTTTTAGCAAAACGCGTTTTAAAATATAGGGACCATGCCACATGGGTTCGAACTTACCTACCCCCAGCTTATCATTAGCTTGGTCATATAGCAAGACCAAATCACCCTCAGAGAAAGCACGAGGGAAGACTAACTAATCAAAATGGGATTTGACCCATTTCTTTTGTGCTTTGATGACCAAGGCAGCGAGACGACGAGTCTCATCCAGTCATTCTAAATATAAGAGGCATTCCTCTTGAGGTGATGTTTCGGGGAGGAGTTTAATGACTATATTTAGAGAAGGAATCTTGCATTCGATCAGCAATGTTGCTTCCAGACGATAGACCAACTAGAAAGGTGTGAAACCAGTTGTGTCTTTGGTTGGAGTTTGGTAGGGCCACAGAGTTGAAAAGAGAATGAGATGCCAATTTGACTTGTGCATCCCAATAGTACGTTGAAGCATGGTGACCAGAACCTTGTTCACGGCTTCAACTTGGCCGTTGGCCTGAGGGTTATATGGGGTCGAGCCATCATGGCACAAGCCTAATGTAGATGTCAATTGTGCCATCATGTAATCTCTAAAATGGGATCCATGGTATGTGACAATGGCTTGGGGTACATAGAACCTGGAAATAACATGGTTAAAAAGGAATTGAGTCGTCATCTTACCATCTGCAGAATATGTAGGCATTGCTTCGACCCATTTGGTTAAATAATCCACAACAATGATAATATAGCCATGCCCCCCGGCCGAACGAGGGTTACATGTCATATAATCGATGCCCCATTTGGTAAAGGGACCAATGATAATGACTGGATGTAGGTGAGCGGGTGGAGTGCACATCTTGCATTGGTAAATTTGGCATTCGTGACACTTGCGGACAACAAGAATGCAGTCTTTGAAGACATACGGCCATAAATAACTAGCACGGAGGATTTTCTAAGCTATAGCGTAACTAGACATATGACCACCACATGCCCCGGAGTGGAAATCATTGAGAGATCTTTTAGCTTCCTCGATCGTGAGGCATCGTTGAAGAATAAAATCGACACTAACATAGTATAATGTATCACCAATAATACAGTAGGGTTGGGAATGAAGCCAAATCCTTCGACGATCACCTTGGTCAATGCAGACTGAAATGTGGAGGTTTGCAGATACACGATGATATCACCATACCATGGATCAAGGGTGCTAATCAGGAAAAGGGTCTCATCTGGAATTTGTTCATTTGCACTAGTAGGGAGAGCTTTGGAGGGAAGGGAACAAATAAATTCAGTGAAAATAAGTGACTTCTTAGATTTGGCCATAGTGAAGACCAAATTGAATTCTTGTAGCATAACGATCCATTTAGAATACTTGCCCCCAGCAACTGACGAGTCAGGATATAGGTCATAGGGTTGCATTCAGAAACCAATGTAGTCATACATAAAAGGATATAGTGCCGAAACCATTGAACAGCCTGAACGGTAGCCAAAGCCAACTTCTCGACATGCGCATAACGTGTTTCAGTGTCGAGGAGATTCTGAATAAGGTAGTATATCACGTGTTTGCTTCCTTCATCATCGTCTTGGAACAAAACCATAGCAATAGTGTTAGGGGTCACGGCTAGGTAAAGGAAGTAATCTCAATAATAGTCTGGTGGATGCAACAGAGGATCATTTACGAGGACAGCCTTAAGATCATCAAAATATTTTTGGGCCACCTCGTCCCATGCAAAGGGTGTTCCTTGTTTGAGCAACCAGGTAAATCTTGTGGCTAGCCCGGCATTGTTGGGTATAAAATGATGGAGAAAGTTGGCATTTCCTTGCAGGCTCTAGAGTTGGTGCAGTGAAGATGGAGGGGGTAAATTTACAATGGCCTTGACTTTTAGTGGATCTAGGTAAATATTTTCCTTAGAAATGATGAAGTCGAGGAGTCATCCTGATTCCACGCAGAAAACACATTTGTGTGGATTCAACCGAATGTTATAGTGTCTGCAATGTAGAAAAATCTGTTGAAGATGGTCTAGGTGATCTTGGCACTTACAAGAATGGGCAAGAAGGTCATCCAAGTAAGGCTAGAAAATGTTGCAAATATCATGAAATGCATAGGACATCTCCCGTTGAAATGTGGCTCCAACATTTTTTAGGCCAAAAGGGAGCTTCTTGTATGCGAACGTACCCCATGGGCAGATAAAGGTTGTCTTTTCTTGGTCGACCGGTGTGATGTTAATCTTGTTATAACCAAAAAAGCCATCCATAAAGGAAAATATCTCGCTCCCGACACATTCATCAATGATTTGATCAATGAAGGGAGTATGAAAGTTGTCTTTAGGAAAAGCATGATTAATATCTTGATAATCCACACAAACACGAATCATGCCTTGTTTTTTAGTCACCAGGACAATATTGGACACCCAGTCTGTAAGGGGGATGGGATAAATGAACCTAGCTTTGAGAAGCTTTTCAACTTCTCCCTTAATAGAAATGACCTTCCTAGGTTGCACCCGGCAAAGCCGTTGGCAAACGGGCTTCGTGTGCGGATAGGTTGGTATTTCATGCACCACAATGCTAGGATCGATGCCAGGCATTTCTTCATAAGACCATGCAAACACATCATGAAATTCCTAAAATAGATGAGCATATCTCTTGATCTCATCCAGAGAATAAGATACCCCAATATGAATGTGTTCAATGACACCAGGTTTGATAGAAATGTCAATCAGAATTGTTTGGGTAGTATTACCCAAATTTCCTTCCGACCATACTTCATGAATAATAGTTGATCGCAGAAATGGAGAAGAGGACTCTTCAAAAGTGGTAGACACAACCGCTGGATGAGGCAACAACAAGGAGTGATGATGAGTATCGATCCATGGCGGCTCCTCGAGACATGATTTCCATGATACCTTCATCAGTGAGGAAGGTCTCGACTAAGGGATTAGATGATTCTAAAGTGCCAAGCAAAGGGGGGTTGAGAGTACATATCGAGAGAGGTCTTTGAGATATGAGAATAAGAGGATGAAAAGTTCTAATTCGAAACAATTTCCATGTAATTGACTTCGGAGAGACTAAGCGGCATAACCTCACCCCAAGTATCAACAAGATCTAGTGTAGGTATGACCCATGGATCAGATTTAACCGAGACCATGTTGACAAAGGCAACATGAGGAGGTGGAAGTGGAAAAATCCCCATTAAGGTAGAATCCTTAAAGAGACCTACCCCCACAGTCTCATAGGGAGCACTAGAGTGCTTGACGTACGGAACATTGCCATCTGAAGAGGAAAAGGCAAAGAAAGAAAACTGATTAACAGTGACAATCTTCCCTTGATGGGGAAAACAAATCACGCAAAACAAAGAGGAGGCCACGACATGCATAGCATGAGTCCAACTTCGGCCGAGTAGAAGATTATAATTGAGATTAGCATCAATAATCTCTACTTCGACTTGCATTGTCTTTCCTTCCCGGGTGATGGCAAGGTTAAGTGAGACACCGAAGGGTCGTGAATCGAGCCCATCAAAATCTTCCAAAGTGTTCAGAGACTAGTTCAGTGCAGGGGAACCAATAGCCTTCCAACATGTAGTTGACATGATGCAGGTAGAAGCACCTTCATCGATGACAGTGTGGTGAATGGTCTTCTTGTTAATTATTACTGAATAATAAAGGCAATCTGATGAGGGAGTCATGGAACATGATTCTCTAGATTGAAACATATCAAATTAGAATCAGTGGGATCGATGCCCCCGATAGTTGACAACAAATATTTATGCTGCAATGGGCAGCTTTGGAGTACCTTGAGATCTGACATGGCTGAGGGTGCTTGAGCCAAATCCTCAACAATATTGTAGTGCTAAGTGGCTCGGGCGTTGGAATTATACGAGGATTTCTGTAGCACACCTCGAGAGGGTGGTCGCATAGTGGAATCAAGGTTAGGGCGCTTGATTTGTAGAGGGCCAGAACTCAGGGTAGAAGAAGAAAGTGTAGCTTCTTTTTCTTTCCCAGCTACCGGAGTTGGAGTTTGATAATCTTTCGATTGGGTAGCCACATTAATGGGCGTGTTCATCATAAACACCTGAGATCCACAGGAAGCAGATTGAGGTTGGTCTACCATTTGAGTTTACTAAGATGGAAATAACTCTTTAAGGACAACAGGGGTCCCTTTGAGTAGTTGACTAACTTCGAATTGTCAAGGAAAATCCTTAGTGTAGTGATCCTCCTCACAAATGAGGCAGGGATACTTATGTTTCCATTGCGAAGATTCGACAGCAGATGATTTGGGAGGACCCTGTTTCGGGGCATCGACTTTGGCTTTGGCTTTGCCTTTCCTTTTTCCTTTCGAGGATTTGTTTGCTACGGTAGATTGGACATCGTGGACCTCTAAGGTTTTACTAGGGCCTGGTAGATTTTGAGATGAATATTAGGAGCAGCATTTGAGGTAGACTTCTGTTTGGAAGAATTTTTAGCAGGGGTCTAGGATACTGAACCAATAACTCCATCAACAGGAAGAACAACTAGTGACTTTGATGTTGCAAGATCGGATGATGGTCGTGGAGCATTGGGTAACAACTCATATAAGGTGCCACACTGAGAGTAGACCAGATCCAAGTACTAGGCACAGGCAATGGCTTGCTCTTCAGTGATGCATCCACCCATGGCTATATTGTGAGCAATTGGGGCTATGAATGATTTGGTAAACCATTCAGTGAGCAACTGATTAGCTATCTTGAATTTGATTAGGCGACGTCTACGTCTCTATTCATGGATATGATCAGAGATGTGTGTTGCAGCGTCTTGCTTAAAATAGGTTCCAATTTCATAATGAACCGGAAACTAAAAATGCATGAGGAAAGCCATGGATAATGAATTGAAATCATGGAAAGTACTTCGAGGTAGCTCAATGTACCATTTCACTGCGGCACCTGTGAGGGTTCATTGTAAAAGACGAAGACGAATGGAATCATCCACGTATGAGTTCGACGAGCACTAGAGGTAATATGTCATCACATGGGCTTGAGGATCTTCTTTAGATTTTCCATCGAACTTTGGGCAATCACTTAGTATCTTGTATGGCACTAAAGGCCAATACGATGAATGAAGGATCAGATCATTAGTAAGGTACAATACATCTGGCAACTTAAGTGTAGCCAAGAAAGGTAATTGAGTGTTAAAAGGAATGGGAGGCCGATAAGCAGACCCATAGGGAGGAGCCCATCCTTGCTGGTAAGGATTTTGGCCCCACAATGGGGGGTTTTGGCCATATGGCATCTGAGGCTACCCCCATTGTGGAGTACCTTGACCATAGGGAGGATTCGGACCTTGAATACCTTGAAACTGTCCAAGCACAGGTTGTTGATAAGAAACGTATGGGTTAAAATGTTGTTGAGCCTGTTGACCTTGGACATATGGATATGGGACCTGTTGTCTTGGAACATAGGGTTGTTGAGCCTGTTGTCCTGAACAAGAGGGTTTTGGACCTGCAGTTCTTGGGCATAAGGTTGATACACTTGTTTCCCTTGGACATAGGGGTTTTGTACCTAGTGCCCTTGGCCAACAAGATTTTGAACCTATTGACCTAGGACAAGAGGATTTTTCACCTGCTACTGCAGGACTTGAACTTGACCCTGCCCTTGAGAGGGTTGGCCTTATTGATATGTATACAATGGTTGCTACTGCCTTGGTTGGTTTTGTTGTTGCAAGGGCTGACCTTGAGGTTGCAAAATTTTTCCCTGGGTTTGTAGAAGTTGGCCTTGCGAGGGTATAGGTTGAGAGGTATGTGGAGCATATTGCATCTGCTATTGCGTGGCTTGCTACAACTGTTGCAAGGATTGACCTTGCAATTGTTGTAGGTGACCTTGTTGTGGGATAATCTACTGTTGTTGTTGCATGGAAAGCCCTTGCTGCAACAAAGGTTGCCTTGTGGTAACAAAGGCTGCCCTAGTTGTTATAAAGGTTGTCCTTGTTGTTGCAAGAGTACTTGAACAGTGCCCAGGAAATTACCAAACTAAATTTGGTCGTAGCTAGGCTAGATGTACTGCCCAGATTGGAGGGTGTAAGGTTGATTAACCCAATCCTTAAGAACCATATGGAACCAAAAGGATTTTGGTATTAGACCTAAGCCCCATAGGGCTACTGATATTGAAAATTGTCTAATCCAGATGGACCAACGGGATTTTGAACTTGTTGGTACTAAACATTGCTTGATTCATTAGGGTCAGCAGGGTTATAAATAATACCATAAGAGGGTTGGTTTATACCAAGCATGTGAGCTTGTGAGCTTGTGAGCCGCTCATATTAGCAGCACCTAACACCATAGAGACATTTAGGTTTTCCCCCCAGGCGGTGGCACAACCTGGCCACTGACTAATGGGACATAAGAATTGACAGATACAATCTTTGAAACTGTCAGTTGTGACTGACATGTAACTGTGATCGATGATACAAGAGTATTCGGAATGGTGGGTTGCACCAGGACTGAAGTAACAACATATTGGGAAGTTGTGTTCGTGATGAATGGACCTAATGTCGGCCTGACGCTTGATACCCATACATGATTATGGTAGAGTGATGAGGTGCTAGGTGTGCTTGAAACTAAGTGTCCTAAAGACACATAGTCGGGTGGAAAACTGGAAGGAATACCTTCTGAATGAGGGAAACCCTCAGGAGGAAACTACAATTGCAATTTTTCCTTCTCAACAGTGTGTGGAGTAGAAACTTTGGACTCATCCAGAGATGTTACTGAAGCATCGCCTTCGGGTTCCATGTTTGAAAACAAGCGGCGAAGAATGGTCAAATGTATACCGGGGGATAGTTCCAAAGGAACAACCGGCTAGTCGTACAGACTGTAAGAGCGCTATGATGATATCTCAACAATGTAAAAAAGAGGGTTTGGAGGATAGATAACCAGTCCAAGCTGACCGTTAGTGGTCAACAAGTCCTCTGGAGTTTGAAAGGGATTGTCCAAAGATTCCGAGCCAATATCACAGATGACCCTGGATCGAAAGTAGGCGGAGGACGAGATGACAATGTTTGAACACTCAAAACAATTGCGAGTTCAATATTTTGGTCCTCAAGTGACTCTGATAACTCAAGGAATGGCTCCTCAGATAATCCTTCAGATGGGGGAGAGGAAGAGGAATTGGGTGAACCATATAGTTCAGCCACGATGACCTTGTCTTAGTTGATAGAACAAATAACTTCAAGGCTTTAAAATTTCCTTTTAAGGGAACTCACGATTTGGTCAAAAAGACTAATAGAATGTTTTGGATCATGGAAAATCAATTATTAAGATGCATAAAAGACTAATGTTCTTTCATTTTTTAAGAGTCAAGAAAGAAACAAAGATGACTCTATCACTTTCGATTGGAAACAAGCTCGAAAGGACAAGTTCTCGAATGATATTTTAAGTTTAATGAGTCAAAAATATCAAATGACTACTCTAGATGTTCTAGGTAAATAGGATTACTAGGCAATCGTGAGCTGTAGAATACCTCCTGGCGAACCAAGAAATATGAGCAGGAAATCTCCTTGAATGTTGTGTTTGGTCTATCACATTCGCAAGGCGGTCAACTTGGCTTCCTAAGGATAAAAGGATTGCAGCCTAGTGGGGTCTACCGTTATATACTTATGGTACAGGGAGCACAAATCCGTGCTAGCACTATATAATGCCGAAGCTAATGACACTTGCTAGGTTTAAAGACACCAAAACACATCTCTAGCCTAGAACTTCTAGATGTGATCGTTAATGTCAAATGCGCCTTAAGTTAATTGAATTCATTTTAGATTTGATCTTGAGTTAAGTTTCAGTTTTCAGGTCTTGGCGATGCTACTCAAAAAACCTAAAATGCAACTAAATGGGACAAGACCCTTTCAATTCGATGAAATGCCTACACTAGAGAGGGTATAAACTACTCAAATGCAAACAATCAAGCAACTGAAAACAAAATGATCTTTCACTACTTCACTTTTTCAAAATATAAACTAATGAAAAATTCATTCCAACTCCTAATTTCCTGACAAGCACTTATCTATTAGTCCTCTCAAAATGAAGAAATTTCTCTTCCTTTTTCAAATGTTGATGCAATTCTAGTCTTTAAGAGATGCAAATTATTGTAACATAATGATGCAACAAGCTAGAATTTCAGAATCCATGTTGAAC
>APFE031756151.1:7874-42717 GCA_000404065.3 Pinus taeda | reverse complement strand
ATCTGGGGGGATCAAAATGATCCAAAAAATACAGAGGTTCTCATGAAACAATGAAACAAATTTTTTGCATACAATTGTTTAATGAAAAAAATTCGAGAAAATGAGCTCTTCAAGCAGATGAACACATGAAAGAGAAATTCATTCAGATCAATGAAACACCGACTTTGCCAAACACATGGCTAACAATGTAATCTATGCCGAAAAGAGACATTCAAGCTAGTAAATGAAACTTTTTAAAACTTGTGTAAAAAGAGGTCAAAGTTGTAAATGGACCAAAAGCAAATGCAAGGAGTAAGCACACCTACAATCGGACTTAGTGAGTCCACAAGCTGCTGAATGGGTGACTAACTAGATGTCCTAATGTCACTAGCCACTCAATGACTCAATTAATCAAATAGAAAGATAACAAGCCAACAAGCAAGCAAAACCAAATGAAAAGTAGCATTCTAATCAAGGATAAAACAGTCAAAAAGGCTCATGGGGTCAAAAACACAAGAGCATAACACACTAGCCAAGATTGGGGTCAAGCCCTAATCTTCACTTACATGCATCAGTGCGACTGCCTAGTTGACAACAATCTCCAGAGGTTGGTAGGTGCAATTGCTATAAGAATAAATTTTGGTGTAAATCACACGTAGAAAATCTTTGTCGACGCATTTCGAACCAGCTAGTGTGTTTCATCGTCAGGAAAAGTTGAGGAGTCAGATCATGGCTGCATATTAAATAGGGAGAGCAGATCCTCCAAACGGATAGGTTGAACCTAGCCGTTTGGAGGATCTGCTCTCCCTATTTAATATGCAGCCATGATTTGACTCCTCAACTTGTCCTGACGATGAACCACACTAGCTGGTTCGAAACGCGTCAACAAAGATTTTTTGCATGTGATTTACACTGAAATTTCTTCTTATAATTGTTATGGATCACAAAAGCCTCAATTCAACCATTGATTCCCTACAAGGTGTCATTGTTCCTCAACAATTCGCGTTGGTTGGTGTGACTGTTAACGGATTAAATGTGTTGACTGAGGTAACTAAGGAAAAAAAAATCAAAACAGGGACCAAACTTACTACTATGAATTTTAGACTTAGGCCAGTAAGTAGGAGAAAAGAAACAGAACCAAAGGGAAAATGTGAAACTAGAAAAGTTCTCACGAAGTCATGAAATCCAAGACAAACAAAAAGATGGGATCTCCCCAACGGAGTCACCAATTTGTGGTGAAGTAAAATTATAAGTGTGGACACAAATGAATTCCTCTAGCCTGATAATGGGTCTAGCTACAACAGATACATTCTATGGAAGATTTCCTTAGGTTAGAATCAATAAAGAGGGCCTACCTCTTGGTCACTTATCCTACTTGATGATGTTCTTTCTTGCTTGCTCTAGCAATCCCTTGCTTCCTTCTTCAAGCTCCTGAAACAAGTAAACAACAACAGCACACAAACATAATAATAGACAAATTGCAATTCAACCTACTTAACGAGTCAAGAAGCATTAATACATGGATATGTAATATTACAAAACATGTATGAAATCAATTGATAGTTGCATATATTAATATCAAAGAGAGATTACAACCATTCGTCTTGACGCTGCAGTCTTCCTCTGATAAGACCAGGTTCCCACACAATTCTACTAGCATTCCATGATGGCTTCAAACAACAATAGTTTAAAATATCTTCCCTTTAGGCTTCACTCCAAACCAAACACACTTCTGTCTCACACAACTAGATGGCTACAACTAGTAATAGCTTGCTTGTCTAATCCAAAATAGTATACTCACACTCAGCCAAAATTCTGACTGCAACTATAACATTCACACACTAGTTTGTGCTTGGGATGAAGGGAGGTTTATATAGGAAATATGGATGGGAGATGGATCCTCTTCTCATGGGAGAAGGACTTATCACTTTAGGTAGTTCCATCATTGTAGGGGAAAGGATCCCAAACTGTCATCCTTGACCCCATCCGGCCAAACCATTTACCAGACTTCCATTATGGAGCTTCTAGAGTTGGAATCTTAAGCTCTAATTTAAAAAAATTCAATAACAAGACTGGCGCGACTGGAACACAACTCAGTTGCTCTTGTTAGAGCAAGAAGTAGTGCTAATCTCTGCACATCGGTGTGGGGGAAACAAAGGCCATTAGCGTCAGCCTTGTAAACTAGGGAAAACAGAAGTTTCAGGGGAAATGGTGCAAAAGGGAAATGATCTTCTCATGAAGAGGGACATAATGGGAGTTTCTTCATGAAGGAAAACCATGTGGGGTTCACTGTAGATGTCCTCTAGGGTCAAGGAACAAGGAGTACATGGACAGTGACAAAATGTTGTGTAACAACATCCAACTAAGTCAAATTAACTTAGTTAACTAATACAAGTTGTCATGAGATGTGGAATTACAATTTTATTCCTAATTTAATTCAAGGACAAAATTAAATTAGGAATTTCTTGTTTCATTTTTCTCGACAAGAAAGGGATTATCTTCTACCCTGACCCTACCTCTATGAAACTTGAATTTGCATCTTGACAATGCCTTTGCCACAATATCTTCATCTTGCTCCTCTGTAGGAATGTACTCCAGCAACATGATTCTCCTTTACACACAATCTCGTAGATGGTGATATTAGATGTCGATATTCTTGGACCGATCATGAAAAAATGGATTCTCAGAGATTTTGATATAAGTTTGATTTTCATAGTAAATCATTTTAGGATCCATCTACTGACCAAATAACCTAACGAGGATCTTCCTCATCCACATATCCTCACAAGCTGCTTTACTAACATCCATGTACTTTGCTTCTACCAAACTGAGTGCAATTGATCTCTACCTCCTATTGTACCAAGAAATAGTTTTTGATAAAATACTAAAGATTCTCTCTGATGTGCTCTTCCTATTGGATGGACTCCCTACCCAATTGCTTCTATGAAGCCTTGTAGATTCACTCCCTCTATTTCTAAGGTATCTCGACACATTTTTAGTTGCCTTCCAATAGATTTTGGTTTGCTTAACCATTGCTTGACTAAGTTGGTTAACTTCAAAACATATGTGCGATTTTCTGTTCACCAAATACATAAGTGAACCTACAAGCTACTTGTAAATAGTATCCTCCACTATTTCACCTGAAGTAGCATCTTCCTTCCTCCAATTTTCTGTTAGAGGAGTCTCCATGGATTTGTTTCTCTCCATGTGGAGCTTTTTTAGTATCTCGTTGGCATACTTTCCTTAAGAGACAAACAGTTCCTCATCTCCTTGCCATATTTTTGTACCAAGGAAATAATGCATGATCCCCATCTCCTTCATCTCAATTCTCTTGCAAGATCCTCTTTGTAATATTTTATCAGCTTCTCATCACATGTTAGAATTAAATCATCAACATATAATGCTATAAACAACAATTTACCTTCAACCACAATATCGTTAAGGTTTTCATCAGCTTCACTTTTGGTGAAGCCCAACCTAGTGAAATAGTTGTCAATCCTTGTGTTCCAAGCACGGGATGCTTGTTTTAATCCATACAATGCTTGCTTGAGTCTACACACATGCGACTCTCTGTTGAAGGTCTCAAATCCTTCTGGATGCTCAATGTACACCTCTTGCTCAATCACACTATTGAGGAATGTTGTCTTCACATCCATATAACGTATCTTCCATCCGATCTACACTGAAAGTGCTAGAATAGATTTGATTGGAGAATTCCTTTCTACTGGAGAAAAGGTCTCCTCATAATCAATTCCCTCTACCTGAGAGAACTCTCTGGCCACAAATTTGGCCTTGTGTTTCTTGAAACTCCCATCTATTGGTTTCTTTACCTTATAAATCCATTTGGAACTCACCACTGACTTGTCTGCTGGTCTTGGGACCACTTCCAAAACATTTTTTTTATAATGGAGTCATACTCCTCTCCCATGGCATCAACCAATACTGGTTTTTGAACTGCTTCCTTGAATGAGGATGGTCAATCTCTACAATCTCTCTCATCAGTCATGTAGCCAATGTACCAATCTAGTGACCTCCTCTGCCTACGTTGTGATGTGGGTGCTCCCACATTTTCTCTAGCATCACGCATCAATCTGTCAGCCTGTCTGGTGCACTTCCTTCCATCTCTGGATTCCTCTGCATGAGTGGGTGCTTCCACTATCTACTCCTCTGCATGTGGCTGCTCCAGATCATCCTAAGTTTCTTCCTTTGGAGCTAAAATATCCTCATCTACATGTAACTGAAGCTCCCTCTCAATGGAACATCTCATGGCATTCTCTTCATCGAACTTCACATCTCTATGAATCATTGTCATCTTATGAGATTTCAGGTACACCCGATAGTTGTGAGGTGTATTAGTGTACCCCACAAATATGCCCAAATCAGTTGTTGGCTCTAGATTTTCCCTTGCATCCTTGGTCACGTGACAATAAAATGATGAACCAAAGATCTTGAAGTGTGCCAAATATGTTTTCTTACCTAAAAAAATTTATTCTGGTGTACTCATCCCAAGGATCCGATGAGGACTCTTGTTCTACACATATACATTGCGTTGCATGATTCATCCCACAAGTGCAATTGTAGGCCCCGATCATGTAACATCGCCTGTGCATCTCCCAAAATACTTATGCTCTTCCTTTCAACCAACCCATTCTGTTGTGAGTTATGGGGTGTTATTAACTCCCGTTGTACGCCTTCTGATGCATAGAAGTTCTTGATTCATTCATTTGACACATATTCTCCACCATTATCCCTTTTGAGAGCCTTAACTTTCTTATCGATGTCTTTCTCAACAAGTGCTTTAAATTCACAAAATTTAGTGAGCATCTGATCTTTCTTCTACATGAAGAGAATCCAACACTTACGAGAGAAATCATCTACAAATATTACATAATACATGTGCTTGGTCGTGGAGGCTGTCGAGAATGGTCCACACACATCTGAGTGAACCCTTTCAAGGATCACTTGTGCTCGACTATCCTTATCATGAAAGGTGGCTTTGGTGTACATCCCCAGTGTACACTCTTTGCACGTATCTCTTTGCTCTAGTGTACCCTTGGAACATCTTGTATAAATCTAATGCATGATCTTCAAATCTTCATGTGCAAGTGACCCAATATTCTATGCCACAATTCATTGATGTCTCATCTTTGCACCTTCTCTACTTTTCTTCTTAAAGCATCACAGTCTTCTACATCAAATTCGTAGAGGTTCTTCACCTAAACCCTAATCCCCTTCACTTTTCCTGAGGCTATGTGATGAAGGAAATCATTGTTGAGTCTTGAAAATGTCATTCATTTCCATTACACTTTCACTATTATGTCCATTATATCACCTCCATTTCACTACTATGTCACCACATTCATCCCACTTTTATTATCATTGGGCCACATTTATGTTTTTCCAATCTTTATTAATTCTAAGCCTTTTAAGTGAATTTGTGGTTAAAATTTAGGAAATAATGTACATAAGCTTATACCTAACCAATGGTTTGAGATTGTTGACATGTGTAGGTTGAAAGGAGGCTTCTAGAAGACCCTTATGTGGCACTCTAAGGCCAAATTCGAATTTGAGTGGAAAGAATCATGGGATCATGAGGATATGTGTCACATCTCCTAATGTATTGTAACTCTAAAAAGACATGTGTCTTATCAGTTCCTATTTTGATTAGGACTCTAGAGGTAGAGGGAGAGATTCATGGATTATCATTAATGAGATGGCTCTCATCTTTTTGTATAAATAGGAGATCTCTCTCCTTCCTTAGTTAGTCTTTTGAGTCTTTTTAGTCCCTAGTTCTTAAGATTGTAGTTCTTCCTTGATGGCTTTTGAAAGCTTTGGAGAAATTTGTTGTACTTTGTACTTTTGAAGAATTTGAATAAAGCTTTGATGTTCTCAACATGGAAGGAGATATGAAGTAGATGTTATGGAGCACATTAGAATGTAAGTTAGAGTAGATTTCATTTTGTAAATATTGCTTTGTAGAATGTAAGGTAGAATAGATTTCATTTTGTAAATATTGCTTTGATTTGATTTGATTAGTTTCAAGTTTGATAGATTAGATTTTTCATTCATGCAATTTTAATTCATGCAAGTGTGTTCAATTTTGCTTTGATTTCATAGGTGGCAAAGGGGCCCCTGCCTTGTATAGTTGTCATTTAATTTTGCATTTAATTTTGTTATGCTTATGTATATTAGTTGTACATAAATTTCTTTCAAGTTGATTGTAGATTAGTGATGCACATAGCCTTTTAATGATTAATGACATGATAGAATCATCTTGTCCTTTTTCTGAAGCAGCAAGAATACTGAGTGTCATAGTCACTAGCTCATTGTTTGGTTATTGCATTTTATTTTGATTGAACTAATGACACGATAGAATCATATTGTCCTTTTGTTGAAGCAGCAAGGATACTGGGTCTCATAGTCATTAGCTCATTGTTTGGTTATTGCATTTTATTTTGATTGAACTAGTTGTATATTTACACTTTTGTTTAAATACTAACTCCATCAATAACATGTTTTAAGTTCTTTTGAAGTGCTAAGTTTTGGAAGTTACCATTAAGGACATAGGCCTTGTCTTGAAATCTTTATCCATACTTGTCCTTTAAAAGTATTCTTAAGACCTTAGAATAGGATTTCCATTTGCATTAAACACCTTAGAAAACCAACAAGAACAAAACCCCAAAAAAACAACATAAACTATAAAACAACGAAGTAAGAGAAAGGTTAACTAAGCACATATAGTGCACCACACTTCATCAGTTTACGATACCCGGATTGGTAATTTATGTAGAGCAATTTAAGACATTAAATTGACTAGAAAAATACCTCAGACCATTTGGTGTAGGAGTCCCATCAGTGGGTTGTACGATAATGCCTTGACCACAGTTTTGCACAGAGGCAAGTAAGATGTTCCTTTTGGTAGCAATGGTGTCACAATTGCGACGATTCAAAGAAGGTGCATGAGAGGTTCTAACACACAGATAGTGAGGTGAGTGCACCCCTTGGAAACCTATAATAGTACTCAGATTGGAAGGGAATACATGAGGAAATATGCATTACCAGCTAGAAAGAAAGATAGCGAGCAATCCAAAGTGATGGTTAAACCAACAACACATCTGCAACAAGTTGTATAAAATTTCATACAAAATCGTTCATACACAAATGCATAAGTTAAATAACATACATTGCTAAAGCAACCAGAATAGTCCAACTACAATAACAACAAATGCATGAAAACTTGTTGGCTCTGTTATATTAAGAAGTGTAAGTTTAAGTCATACAATACATCCATGTCCAACCACTACTCCAATAGTGGAATGTTATAGCCACAACCACCTGCTCCTTCAAAGAGATATACTAGCTCTACGCAATGAGAAGCCAAGGCGCATTATAATACTATCCAATATTTCTCTAAGATAGTCCATCAAAGCTTGGTTGACCAAAAGCCTCTACAACGAGTTATGAGGGACTATTTATAGAAAAGGATAGGGTGACCCTTGACATTCCCCTTTGTGATATTTTATCTACCCTCATGACTCTTCATCTACTCTATGACTGTTACATCCAACTATCGACACTTGAACTTAAACTTGACAAGAAATTACATTACAATGCACATGTACCCATGTGAGGCAAAATGGCTTGAGCAAACCATGCGAGACATCACTATGACTCGGACAACCATGGGAAGTCCAACTCTTACACATCCTCGCAATGATCGAGAGTAATGAACTGTTGCCAAGATCGGTAGTCCGCGGTAGTGTTCGTGTACTCCAAGGTGACATCTTTCTAGAACCTGACTCTTGTCTCCGTAACATTTAGGTACACTACTCGATCTTTTTTGTGCAAC
Source organism: Pinus taeda (assembly GCA_000404065.3). NCBI lineage: Eukaryota > Viridiplantae > Streptophyta > Pinopsida > Pinales > Pinaceae > Pinus > Pinus taeda. Next base: position 34,889 of record APFE031756151.1, on the reverse strand, counting down.
TCGTCTAATAGCATGTGCATCATTGTGTTCAATGCATCTGGACTAGCAACATACTTGTGCATGATGTCTGCACTGATTGGCAAGTCTGGGTTGGTGGCTATGCACATCAACTTGTCAAAGTACGAGTCGAGCTCTAGTCGGATCTCTGCCTTTGTCTTTTCTTGGATGAGATTCCCAATAGATGGGATCGCATATGCGTAGACCACAACATCCATACTCTTGAATGTGCGTGCATGGGAAGCCTATAGAATAGTGATGAGCTGCAGGAGCTCTTCATAGTTCTAGATCTAACTCTGGATACGTGCCTTCAGCTTGATCACTCTGGGCTTCATCCTCTTAGGCAAGTGAGGCGAGGCTCCCTTGTATATCATCATCCATGTTTGCATGTAATCAACAACAGCATGCATGTTCGACAAGATACATGCTCTTCTAGCACATCACTATTGTCATCCATTGAGATGGACGACTACCTTATGCATGGTACCAAACTTGGAATACAACGCTCGCATGACTGTGTCAAGGGACAACACTTCATCTAGTATTTCCTTCGCTATTCACGTGTTATCAACTACCACAAAGTAAACACTCAAGCTAGTGGCTTTAGCATATGCTCTGGTAGCATTTTCCAATGCTATTGGATGTTTGCACGCATAAGACACAATCACTTGTTCCTCATACTACATAGGAGATGTATGATCTTTAGAAGTTGACACTCTGTGAGATTGCACAATTCTATGTTGAGACTCATTGAATGAGATGTTGTGCATCTCTCCTTCCGGCTGATCTCTAAGGATCTCATTGTCTCCTTGGTCACTTGGGACTTGCTCGTCTTCTGGATGTGGTGAAGCTGGTGGGTCGACCTCTTGGTGGTGAGACATGAGGTTAGTGTCTTGCTCTAATTCCTTCCACTCCATATCTGTATCCATTTGTTCAAGTGCTTGCTCTGTCTCCTGAGCAAAGTCCTCTGCCTGGGATGGTTCACCCTATTTTCCTAATGCCAGTTGTTCTGGTGAATCCATTACCTGTACGGAAATTGTTTCATCTGTCTACACAAGTTGTGCCCCCTTCTGTACCTATTCTTTCTGCACTTCACTCTCCTGTTCCTTCTAGAGTTGCTCCTTCAACTCATGCAACTCTTTCTATGTTTCCTCCATTCCATTTCTCTCTCTACCTTTGCATGTTTCATTTGTCACATTGTTGCCTCTTTTCCTCTATAGCCATAGATGCTTTCTCCATGAGTGGGTCTGCTCGAAACTTGCAGCTATTCTCTTCCTCCATGCTATCAAATGTTGCTCTAGTTGCACTTCCCTTAGTTCCCTTTCATCTTGCTCTCTTTGAGGCCATTGATCTTGAATTTCTAAGATGAAAATGAACACCTGCTATATCTAGATACAAAGCAACATGCATGGCAATAAATTTGTCAGCAAAAACCAAAGAAAACTTGAGGAAAGACATGCAACATACATGGGGATTTACTGGCAACAATTGGGCAATTTCTTCTAGGAGTCTAGTTGACTGGCTACCAGCACTATGCAAAAGGCAGTCTGGGTTGTCTGGGGAAGCTGACTGGCTTCTGGATTTGTGCAATGCATAATCCAGGCTAGCCTACTAGCTACTAAAATTGTGCAATGTAGAATTTCAGTTGGAAGTGGTTGCAGGCCCAGTGACTACATTGCGCAATATTATGGGCCAGTAGTCACTGTCCCTCATAATTACACAATGCAAGTGTGGAGGATAGCTCTTGGGCAGAAATGAGAATTTCCTAAGAGGAAGGCAGAGCCTTCCTTCTTAGGATTGTGCAATCCTGTCTTGGTGAGGCAGAGTCTGGGCCAAGGTTGGCCAGACCCGCCGACGGGAAACTGAAAGAAAATGTGATAGTGAATGCATGACGATACTAAGTGTAAGCAGGAGTGAATGATCATACATGCAAAGAGTGAATGAAAGATTCATAAAATGGAATAACATGCATGTGGGTGAAGCGAGTCTCCAAATCGGCAACCATTCGTGCAAGATAGTTTCATGCATGCGACAACAATGAGATGCTAACAAAAAATGAAATGGTGCTAGTACAAGATATTATGCATGTAAATGAAGACAAGTGTTCACAGAAATCATGAAAACAGCACTCACACAAGCGAAAACACAAAGAGCAACAAATAAGGCTCATTTATGCAATCATAGGTTACGAGAACTCCCAATCCTAAGTGGAAGAGTAACATGGGCATTGATAAGAAAAGTATGCTAAGTAAGGGTAAATGTTATGAAGAAGGGAACTATCATCTAATAAGGATGAAAGAGAATCTTGGAGAGGTGGAGTGTGAAAATAAGGTGAAATTTATAGAAATTAAATGTTAGAAAAGGAATAAAAGCATGTGGTAATGTGATATTAAGGATTAACATAAAAAAATAGTTGAATATGAATGGATGGACAACTAATATAGATAATCATTGAGATGAGTGGGAGAGATAGAATTAAATCATATTTTATCACTTGATTTCAACATAGGTAAAACCCTTAGCTAAAAATATGTGAGGATAGTTCTTTTCAAAGTGGGGAATATGTTGTGACCCCATGGGGGGAATATATGGGGTTGAATGCATGTATAATGGGGATGAAAGTATACTTAATAAGGGTCAACTTAACATGGGGCTCAAATTTGTAGTGATTTACAATATGCAAATATGATGGTCAATATAATTATATAGGAGGATTATATCATTAAAATATACAGAAGTCCAGGGGTTATTTGGAAGAGTTTCTTCTATTCAGTAAGAATCTATTATGTGACTCATATCTTTTACCCATTGAGAATTGTGCTTTGTGTCAACATTTTCTTGACATTATATGTATTCTAGTTTATCATGGTATATTCACCACACAACATGTTACCAACCTCAAATTGTTATAATTCATGAAAATATCGTCCCCAAATGGAATCTAGCACCCTCTCTAAATGGGTTAGAGGAAGTTAAGGTTAGGTAAATAGGTGACATATTATAAAAAATTGTTTTGAAGGTCACATCACCACCCCTTGGGACTAGAATATATTTTACTTCATCAATGAAAATTTAATCATATAAATTCATTTTAAACAAATAAGCAAAGGTATCCTAAGGTTGAAGGAAGCGATATTTGGCAAGGGATCCAATTTCCTTAGAGTACATTATTCTAAAAAATGTAATAATGTAACCACTAAGGCTAATCTTGATGTCTAACTAGAAGAAAAACATCAATTTTGGGAATATGCCTACAATTCTCATTTGTATCCATTATATCACAAGTTTTTAGCACAAATGTTGGAATACTCCTGATATATCACCCTAATCAATGTGGGTCTTAAAACTATGCAAAGAGAACATAATTAAAAAAAAAAAAAAAAAAACTATGTCCATTTTGATTCACTCAATACCACATTATAATATAGTCCATGTTTGGTAATATCATCATAACCATAAATGTATATGAAAATATAGTCATCATGTGACAATAGCATTATAATCCTAAATCAGTATGAAAGGTTGTAAAGAGGATAGTATAAACCTAACATTGACTGATAAAGTGAGGGCACATAGTTCTAATCATAAGAAATATGTTATAATGCCAAAAGGAATCACATAGTTGTTGGGGCCTTCATTTTGGGGACAAATTTTTGACATGTTTTGACCAAATATGGCCAACGAGGCACTGCAAAGAAAGTAACCAAGGGAAGAGAAGGAATCCACTAAGATCTAAAAGTTGTAGAAAGTTGGCCATGGAAATTAGGGACACACCACCGAGTCGAAACAATCATCAGTAGCAGAGGAAGTAGTTGCAGTTGAGAGACAAAAGCAGCCCAGAAGGAAAGGGCAGGCATCTGAGGAAGGAACTAGCAATTCAGGCAAGAGGGGTGCATAAAAGTTGAAGAGAAAGGAAAAACGAGGGGGAGAGAGAAGAGTCTATGTACGGAAATGTCGAAAGTGGCATATCATAGTTCTATGTTTTCTTGATCCTAAGATAGTTTATGTTCTCATTTCCTATTTCTATCGAAAAGGCCTCAGAGCCTAAATTTTATTATGTACCAATGGTTGAAGATAATGGAAGAGAGTTTTGGGGATGTTTGTGGACTTACATGTGTTTATATTCTGGGGCCCTTTTAAAAGTTATAGTATGAATCATGTTTATACCCTATGCTCCATTCAATGCTTTGTTTGTTATCTTTCATGATGGCTATCCATCTGATGTTTTATTTCTAAGAAAAATGGATTATTAGCCTTTGTGAAACCCCTCATGATGCTTTTTTTTTATCCCTTAACTAAGTAAGGCCATGACACAACTTGGGTGATATGCCTTATTCTCTTTAGGTAAGGTGAAAATGTTGGTGTTACTGTAGACTAGAGCAGACCCTTTGTTGGTCCCTAAGCCAAAGACTAAGGTCTTTACCCGTTCGTAATATTTTTCCAACAAATGGTTGGGTTGTTGAGACTTGAAATTTCCCAAATGGATCTATAACATGGTGTCAATATTTTTTAAGAAGGATCTGCAAGATTGGTGTCATGAACAAGTAGAGTGGTTTACCTCCCAACAAGCACAGCTCCAACATCAAAGTGTGAAGTGGTTAAGGAAGTACATCTTGTAAACAAAGCCTGTGAGAGATCATTATGATATCTTCTAGTGCATGTTCCCAAAGGACCTCTACAATTAGTTGTGAAGGTTGAAGTTAAAAGAAAAGACTGGGAACCAGAGTCGATCTCCTCATACCTAGACCCAAGATTGTCAACTTATGGGTGCAAACCACTCTAGAAGGGTATATAATTTAGTTTGTTGCAGAGGGTCATTTGTCCTTTTCTAAGGCTAAGGTTATGTTCAAGTCAAGGTTGCAAGGAATATTCTTAAAGGAGATCCCATTGTGGATTAAAGTTTTAATGGTAAAAGAGGACTTGTTGGTGTTTCAGGGCCCAACCATGGTAGCTTAAAGCCACAATTTTAGGGGAAGGATATAAGGGGAGGAATGCCACCTGGCTACAAGCTATGAAAATGTTGGAGAGATGGACATGGATGAATTTTGAAAGAATAGAGATTTGAGGGAATAAAGGAGAGCGCAGATAGTTGAAGAATAGTGGGGGAAAACTTTGCAGGAGATATGTATATGGAAAGGGATCTACACCAAGCAGGAGTAGTCTTAAGCAGTCTGGAAGCATTAGAAGGAAGAGGAATCAAGTTGAAGTTGTGGAATGGTGGTAATGAAGATATATTGAAGCCTATTTTAGCAGGAGAAGTTGGGACCACCAAGGTTATATAAATTGAGAGAAGAAGTAGATATTTCCCTCTGCCAGCAGAGATGGAGATGCCAGATGGATCGGACCATACAAGCCAAAAGGAGGGCCTAGATGATGACATGCACTTCACTACGAGAAGATTATTTCTTGAGGATGATGTGTCTCCCAAGAATAGTCCTTCATTTCCCAAAAAATTAGGTAACACTTCCCCAACCTTCCCCTAGTACTTTATCACAGTCCTTGTGAGTTTTTATCTAGATTAGTTAAAGTTATAAATGTCCACAGAGTACATAATACCTACAAGGATGGTACCTCTAGTGGTAGAAATAGTAGTTGTAGTCTAGATCTCCAAGGATCATAACAACCCAGTTCGCAAGGATTTATACTCATCTCTCCAGTTCAACCATGTATGGTTGGTAACATGGTAGGATCCTTTACCTGATATCTCGAGTTCTTTGGGAGAGGGAATGAGTATTTCAAACAACATTGGTACCTTTGTGAGGTTATCTGAAGGGCTCACCAAACTCCAAATGCCATGAAGTTAATTGAATTCCAAACTAATCTTTGAGAAAAAGCGCTGAGATGGTTCAATAAATGGTCCACGCTACAACAAAATCTAATGATAGATGAGGCCTGGCAGGAGTTTATTCAAGAGTTTAAACTTGCACAAACTAACCATTAGGGGCTATCTGAACTATGGGAATTCAAGTAGTGTGAAGGAGAAACCACCTAGGAGAAAATGTAAATATTTAAGGATACTATTGGAAAACCGAACTACCCTCTTGATCCCAGTCATCAACGAGATTAGTTAATCAAAACGTTGTTGCCACTCACCTGCACGTTGTTAACTAAACAAAATATTTATACTCTGCAAGATGCCCTAGGGAAAGAAACCTGAATTGAGGCCATGGAAGGATACCCACATGAAGAGTGAGGAGGAACAATTTCCCATGACCCCACTCCCATAGGACTCCAACATCAGATTGTAGATCTGATAGAGAAGCTGAGGGACATGCAGACGGTGTGACCTATGCGACCACACATGTGGTGTACCAACTAATATATTGAGGAGCACCATGCCATGGGGTGCCCGAGACTACAGGGTCCAAACACTCCCTCCATACTGACAGCGCCTTGCACATCTTTTCTTGCTATCAGAGTTTCAGAAATTGGTACACAAGGTTTATATGCAAGGTACACACAGCTCCACACCTTTCATAATCAGTAGGGTACAACTCCAAATGAACATTGTGAAATCTACATAACATACAGACATATCCCTCACCTTTATCCAATCTTACAAATGTATTTAAATGTTATAAACAACATTTCTTGTGAGTTATGTGGCTCATTGAATCACCACACTAATCAGTGTAGTGCGTTAGATCCCCTAGCTGACCGATTGGATCATTCTACCTACATGATCAATGAGGCTCCTCTATGACAAGGAGGTGGAGGAATAAGGGGGGAGAAACAAGAGGCAACTGTTCGATCCATTGCTACAATTGTGATTAGGAGGGGCATGTTTGAAGAGACTTCTCACTACCCAAAAGACCTTGGTGCTCTCAGTGCAGGGTCAATATGCATGCAACAGAGGATTTCCTAGAGCTAATTTCCAGATTAGAGGAGTGCAACCATTAAAGGAGAAAAATTTTGATTAATGAAGAACTGAGGGAACCCAAACCAACTCCCCTCTCAAACATTAACATAGTCAAATGAGGAGGAAAGAAGATCGGAGCTAAATTTGGATTCATCGAACAACTAAGGATCTTAAAGCTCACCTCACAAAAGTGTTCATATGATTGCAACCAATAGAAGAAGTACTACAAATATGTTGTGGATGTTTTTAACAAGCTGGTTCCAACTAATGAGCCCCAAGGAGAAAAACTAGAATCTTCGAAGGCCCAAAGCCCGAAACTGCCACAAACTAATTCCTTACCTATAGCAGAATGGTTTAGGTTGTTTTTGAAAATCATGAATGACAAACAAATGCTAGGGAATTTATCAAAAAATATTAAAGATGTTGTCAAGCAGAGTGAGCTCTTGGAAGGGATCATTTATGCTATTTTTTCCAAAAGGAATTTTAGACAAGTGGAGAGGAATAAGAAGAGAACAGGGAGGGAATTTCAATTTGATGCTCAGATTGATGGATTCTAGATCAAGGATTCGATGCTAGACTTAGCTTCATATGTGAATATTCTACCAAGTAAAACCTGGGAAGCCTTTGGAAGGCCCAAGTTTAAGTTCTCCCTTATTCAATTACACATGGAATATTAGTAGTGTATCCTCCCAGTTGGTTACCTAGAAGATGTAGAAGTTGATATAGCATGGGTAAAGACATATGAAAATTTTGAAGTAATAAATATCATGGTAGACAAATACCCTTATCAAGCATTGTTCGGAATAGTCTAGGACTTTGAAGATTATGTAGTGATTGACCTAAAGAGAGAAACTATGACCTTTGAAGTGGAGGGAGTCAAAGTGATCCAACCCGTAGACCCTTATCAAGGGCATAGATTCACTGATCCAGTGGATGATAGAGAAGAACCAAAGTTACTGGACCAATTGTACTAACTCGTAGCAGGGAAAAGTGAATATTACATCAATCCTATGGCAGGGGGGTTGATCAGCTAGAGAAGTGTTTAGGTATTGGAAGTTGAATCTGAAATTACGTTGGAGTACTAGAAGAAATTCAGACATGAGATCAACACTAGGCAATGTGACACGATCTGTCGTATCCACCAGGTTGGCACCAAGGTACGATAATTTCATATTTTTAGTGGTATGGGTTATACTACCAATTTTATAATGAAGTTGATTCAAGCATTTTGGAAGTACATAAAATTCCCTTTCTGGATGTCACCCTCCACGACACCTGCAACGTGGTGGGGTTCTCAGTGCAACCATATCAAAGAGTGGCAGGTGGTTAAGTCTGCATTGATATCCATATTCAATTCTTCAAAATACTACTCATCCAACTTTACTAAGTATGAAGTGTATATTGATCCTCACCAACATCTACAGTACTATAAAACTAGATGGATCAGGGAAGGACTTATGGAAAATTAGTGTGTGCATAGCTTCGTCCACACTTTGGGGACATTTTTGCATGTGCGGTATGTGAAGAAGGAGATAAGTATGAAGAACAATGAATGGGACCATATGAAAACTCATTTCATTATGGACTTGTTCACATTAGGTAAGCTTACTAAGGACTACTTTGACTAGGATGCCTTCACTCACATATATGAGTCTGGATTCCACAAAGAGGTGGTTTATGGAAATGTAAACCTTGAACCTAAGGGAGACGACTTAGAGGGGTTAAGGCACTTGACACTTAAACATTTTGAAGGGGAGAAGAACATTGAATATGGACCTATAACTGCAGGTCTATAGTTACAACATATGAATTTGTAGAAGTTCAATATCAGCACTAAAGGGAAGCAAGAATTAACTTCGATTGGGGATTATTTTTATGAGCATACTACCAAGGAAATATTCGATCTCCTAAGGGAGTATGAATATTTTCTCCCTGCATTTGTTGCGAATCTTAAAGGAACTAAGGGGGATTTAGGTGAAATGAATATCATGCTTAAGCTAGATGTGAGACTAATAAAGCACCATCCATATATATTGAACCTCGGGGTCAAGGAGAAGGGGAAGAGGGAGATTGAAAAAATGTTGGCAACAGGTCTTATCTTCCTAGTTGATGAGGTTGAGTGGGTTAGTTTGATTGTTATACAGAACAAGAAGGACTATCAAGAAATCTGGGTCTATGTGGATTACATGAGTTTGAACAATGCCTACATTCATGACCACTTCCTCACTCCATTCAATGATGAACTTCTTGGTAATGTTGTAGGGAATGAAGCCTAATCTTTCACATATTGGTTCTTTGGTTACCACCAAGTCTGTGTTACAGAGGAGGATAATAGGAAGACCACATTCACAACCAAATGGGGATACTATGCCTACCATTTCATGCCATTTGGAATAAATAATGTGCCAATAGTGCTTTTGAGGATCGTAATCACTACTTTTCAAGATTACCTCCACATATTTTTGAAGGTCTACATGGATTATTGGACAATCTAAATTTTATTAAAGAGACACTCCATTTTTCTCTTAGTTATGTTCAACCACTGTAGGCAGTTGTAAATCTACTTGAACTTGAAGGAGTGCATTTTTGTCATCCCCATTGGAACACTCCTAGGGAATATAGTTTGAAAAGAGGGAGTGTGTGTTGATCTTGCTAAGGTTACAGTAATCTTGAATATCCCTCTACGGAAAAATGTTAAGAAAATCAAATCAACTATTGTCCACTTGTTATATTACCGCAGATTCATCCACAAATATGCCTCAATCACTGCACCACTAGAGAAGTTTTTGAAGAAATCTAAAAGGTTTGCCTCATCCGATGAACGTGACGATAAATTAACTGTTCTAAAAGAGAAGTTGGCAAGCATGCCAATCCTGGCTTACATAGATTGGAACAAGAAATTCCATGTCCATATCGATGCATCACGAATCACTATGGGAGATTTTTTGGCTCAGCCCAGAGATGGTAACCTTGATCACCCAATCTACTTTTCTAGCAGAAAACTTTCCATGCCAAAAAATAAGTAGAACACAACTGAGTGTAAATATCTCATAATACTAACTACATAAGTTCTAACACTGCCTTCCAGGGGTTCCATTCAAGTTCTTTATCAATTACTCTGCATTAGAGTACATAATGAATAAGCTTGTGCTTGAAGGAATGATTTTCATATGGCTCTTATTATTCTAGGAGTTCACGTTTGAAGTAATCTTCAAGCTAGGTAAGATGAATGTGGCCCATGATCATCTCTCCTGGCTAGAGTCAGGTGAAGCTGGGGGGTCAATTGATGACCAACTACCATATTCTGACCTATTTCGGGTTGAGGAAATACCCAACTACTTATAATATATTACATTATTCTTGGCCATAGGGAAGTGTTTGGAAGATTACACAGCGATGCAATGGAGGCACATGGTAGTTCGAGCTAAAGGTTACTAGTTGATCGCATCACCGTTATACAAGATGGACCTTCATCAAATAATGTGATAGTATCTCCTCGATTATGAGAAATAGTATGTGCTATGGGAATGCCATTTGGGAGTTGTTGGTGGACATGTATGTAGGAAAGCTACTATGAGAAAAGTGTTGCAAGAAAGACTCTGGTGGCCCACACTTTTCCATGATGCAAAGGAATACACCAGGAAATGTGATGTTTTCCAACGGTTGGGATGAACATCACACTAGGATGAGCTTCCTTTGCAGCCAGTATAGGCACTCTAGGCCTTTGAGAAATGGGTGGTAGACTATGTGGGTCCCATTAATCCACTGGCCTATCACTCCCATGCTAGGTACAATATCACTGCTGAAAATTACCTTACCAAATGGGTCAAAGCTGCTCTAGTTAAATATTTCACTGCAGACACCACCAGATTCATATTCGAAAATATTATCACTTAGTTTGGGTGTTGTTGAAGCCTCACAACTGACCAGGGGCCCCGCCTCATCAATGAGACATTTGCCTCACTACTGTAGAACTGCATGGTTCAACACTATAAGAGAAGCCCATAACACCCACAAGAAAATGACACTATGGAAGCTTTTAACTAAATCCTAGAGAAAGGAATCACTAACGTATGCTTTTTTAATTGAGATGACTAGGATGAGTGGGCATCGACTACTTTATGGGCCTACAATACAACCTTCAATTTCCTGCAAAATATACATTGTGCCAACTTGTTTATGGTTGAGAGGATGTAGTACCTACTGAATTCATTATTACCAACCTTTTCATTGCATGAGACACTCACATGTCATAGGATGAATCAATTGTAAAGTGGTTTGAGGAGCTTTGTGAGTTGGACAAAGCCCGATTTCTAGGAAAATTCCACCAAATTGTTGAAAAGGAAAGGCAGAAGGCATGGCGCGAAAGTCACATAAAATAAAAGTTGTTTGCAATCGGGGACCAAGTTATCCTATATGACTGTAAATTTCTAAAACATCATGTAAAGTTGTGAATGCATTGGTTAAGGCCATTCATTTTTGAGGAAGTGTGAGAGTCTAGAGATGTCAAACTCAGGAAACTAGATGGAGTCCTATTTCCTAGTTGGGTGAATGATGCACGACTGAAGCCCTTTCATGGCCCAACAATTTCTTAATCAAATTGATCTGATCTCTGAAAGGGGATCATAGTTAGGTTTGGGTAGAGTCGGTCAATTAATTTTGAAGCCAAGTTAGTTATTTAAGTTGGGTTAGTTATTTCAGTTGAGTTAGTTGTTTCAGTTATATTAGTCATTTCAATTGTATCATTTAGTTCAGTTATCTCAACTATGCCAGTTGCAAATAAATTTACCTCAGTGAGGTATGTTACTTAGTCCAGTTCCACCATCTAGAACTAATTGTGGTTGGGGAATCGCACATGACAATCATCTTATCCATAATAATTAGTAATAATTCCTTGTGTCATTTTGAAATTGGTTTAAATCTCTCCCTTAATATACTTGACATGATATGGTTATCATTTTTTGGAACCTCCCATCAGCTCGTCATAATTAACCATCATGACCACCTACCTTTTCAGGTCTCGCACCATCTAGGTCTGGTCTAGGTCACAGTCATCATTACCACCACAATTTGAATCGAGTGTAGAAAGTTGTCATATTAGTTTGTTAAATGGTCTAATAAAAAACATCGTGTCAAGTATTTCTATTTAGTTTGAATGGAAACAATAAGTTCATTTTCAAAGCATAGGTGCTTGATTTATTTAGTCTGGATTTTGTGTCGAATTCCCCCTATCCTCATCCCAAAATCAGACCCCCTTTGTATGTTGTGTATAGTCGTTGAATTGCATCCATGACTAAGGTCTTCAAAATATCTATTGCCACACCTTCATCTAACTCCTGAGTCATTGAACTTGAGAATCTCTACAACAAATATGAAAAGGCCACTCTTGTGGATAATGACCTATGAGACTGTTTTTGTTTCCCCACACTCAAGTGTGAATTTTTTATAGAGGACATAACCAGACCAGATGGAAGCCATTCATTGAGAATCAAAGAGGATTTTAAAGGCATATAGAGGTCTATGTTATTGAATTGTGAAGTTTACTAGTGTTCGACACTTCATGAGCAACAATGTAGTGTAATAAATTCCTTATCAGTGAAATCCATGGGGGTTCTCTCTGGATTGACAAAGAATACCCCATACATGCTAGTGACATTCAGTGACAGAAAAGACTACCTGTTGAAGGGGCCACAGTGTCATCTCGACTCTAGACTACTTCTAAGCAGGGAAAGAAGATGGGTGACAACAATTACTATAACAAGTATGATACTTGGCGCGGTGGTAAGGGAACCCTTATTGAGCCAATTAATGCTCCAATCACTAGACACACCTACTATGTAATTTCTGGAAAAGTAATGTGCCATTGCAAAAAGGACAAGTGCACCTTGGACACCATTTCAGTGGTGAAATATTGTGAGAAACGAGAACAGTTAAATTGATGTAGTTATTTGTTGAGTGAACTCTTCAAAGCCCATGAAAAAGTGTATAAAAGAGCACATACTTAATATATGGATATCTTTTCATTCCTTTAGCTATGACGAAATGGTTCCCACTAGAAGGTAGAGAGCTAGCACCTATTGTCCAGTACCAGCCCCTCACGCTGAGATCCAGCAACCCAGTATATAGGTGACATCAAGCAGAAAATCATTAAAGTGGCTTGTCTGAAAGTCTCCATTCAACAAGTTACAAGAGAAGCTAAAGAACTATTCTCTCAAGACTACTACTGGTCAGGGTCCCTTGCAAAGAAAAAACCATCGATCTACGCTTTGCGCCAGCCATGGGGGCTTCACCCAATGAACCTCTAACATAGCACGTGCATTCGTGGCATACTAAAAAATACCCTTAATTTGACTAAATAATGGAAATTGCTTCTAAAAATCACATTATTTAACCCCCTACCAATACAAACCCAATACACCGTCCCAATTTAAACACCCTTACTTTCACTATATATTGTAGGTATCCATTTTTTCATTGAAATTTTTTATACCCCTTTATTTTTTTTTATTATCTTTGAGCTCCATTTCTTATACCTACCAATATAAGAACCCTTTACCCCCTATTATATGCTCAATATATTATGTCATTTTCCCCTCAATATATATCCCCCAATATGAATGCACGTGGTATGGTATTGCTCCTCTAGTGAATCCCCCATGGCGTCAACATGCTAATCAACTCTTCAATGAAGCCTTGACCACACCAGACCTCAACCAACAAAAAGAGAATTTTTCACATACTGACATCCTCAAAAACAAATCCAACAAATTGATGATGAATCACGAGCCACAAAAACTCTGCTCCATGACCTTAAGCCACCTACACAGCTCCACTTATAGAAACAATAGCAGATTAGCACAACAATATAAGCTCATTGGAATTTTCTCCTCACAACAAGACTGACTCCACCAAGAACTAAACTCACCATGCACTTCATCAAACAAGCTAGCACTCTCATTGGTCCATGGAAATCAACCCTTGTTGAGTACACATGGCTCAAGTACGAGGTTATCCAATACTTTCAGAGATTGGACCTTAATTTGAAGGAAGGGGCCAATAAAAAGAAGCACGAGCAGGAGCCCCACAATGGTAAGAAGAACCAACAGGAGGCATGCAACAACACGAAGCACCAACATGAGGCCTGTAGTAGCAAGAAGCACCACTAAGAGTCCTGCAACAATAAGAAGCACCAACAATGTGAGCAAATGATTAACTTCGGGATGAGCCAATTGAATGTGGTTGGGGCCTATTGTGGCCTTCATTTTGCGGACAAATTTTTGACATGTATTGACCAAATATGATCGGCAGGGCATTTCAGAGAAAGCATTCAAGGAAAGAGAAGGAATCCACTAAGATTTTTCAGTTACAAAAAGCTCACTAGGGAAAGTAGCACACATGCAGTCACAATTGAGCCAAAACTATCATCAATAACAGAGGAAGAAATCATAGCTAAGTAGTAGAAGTAGCTGAGAAGGAAATGGTAGAGAATGCAAGGAAGGAACCAATAGTTCAAGTGAGCGAGGTGCATAAAAGTTGAAGAAAAAGGCAAAATGAGGGGGAGAGAGAAAAGTCTATGTACTGAAATGTTGTCATAGAGCCTTGTGGCATAGCATAGTTTTATGTTTTCCTAATCTTGATATAGTTTATGTTCACATTTCTCGTTTCAATTGAAAAGGCCTCAAAGCCTTAATGTTATTATGTATTGATGGTTGAAGCTAATGGAAGAGAGTTGTGGGGATGTTTGTGGACTTACATGTGTTGATTTTATGGGGCCATTTTAAAATTTTTATTATGAATACATGTTTACACTCTATTCTCCTTTGAATACTTTGTTTTCTATCTTTCATGGCGGTTATACATATGATGTTGTATTTCTAAGTTAAATTGATTTTTAGTCTTTGCGTGACCCCTCTGAATGCTTGGTTCTGATCCTTAACTAAGTAATGTTGCGGCACACTTTGGGTGAGACGCCTTATTCTCTATGGGTAAGTTGAAATGTCGGCATTATGATAGATTACAGTGGACCCTTTGTTGGCCCCTAAGCCAAAACCCAAGGTCTTTACCCGTCTGTAATCTTTCGCCAATAATAGTCCCAACTACTATGCCCATAATGCATGTCATATTCCATAGCGTGATGCAAGTTGCATTCATTGGGATCATGCATATCATTAATGTTATCATGGTTTGAATTTTAATACATCCTGATGGAAATGATAGTTATATTTTATTTTATTTTGGATAGGTTATTCCTTAGATTCTTAATATGAACAATGTGCATTATATAACATTTTATATAGAGAATTACATGTTATAACAATGTAACCACCATATGCATAGAATCCAAAATAGATTGTATTCTACTTGAGAGATAATAAATAAAGACAACAATACAATCTTCTATATAGGCTTACAAAAAAATCATAAAGCTATAACATCACAAAATCCAAAACTTGGCCAATTGACAAAAACATAGTAGCAAACAGTTATGGAGTGATTAGAACATTACTTGAACCAAGGGAATGGATTTCCTTGGGTGGTGGCATCTCCCTACCCTCAAAAGTGATGCAGGAGCATCAAGACCTTCCTCATTTGTAAATATGGAATAAAAAGGGGGGTGTGATAAATTTTAGTATTTTGTTATTTTAGCAAAATAGGAAGTAAAGTTTATGTAAATATTCTTTTCTAAATAAAAGGATATAAGAGAAAATTAGGATAAAAGTTGGGAATAAAGCTTCAAGCTTTAAATCATTAGGTAAAAAGAAAAAAGCTTGCTTTTGTAGAAGATAAGGTCTTGGAAGACCTATCCCTTATGTATCTATAAACTAAAGTGGCAGAAAGCTCTCATGATCATCAGAGAGGGTGAGAGAGGAGTGAGGATGAAGATGAAAGGCCATGAATTCTCTTGTAAATATTTTATTTCTTAATTAATTATTTTCATATTTTTGTGTGCATACGGTTGGTGTGATATTCAGTTAGTTTTATTGTGTGAAATTTTGGCATCAAAGGTCGGGGTAAAAAAGGGCGAATCGCCTTCTTATTCTCCACGATAATGTTTAACTGTTATGTTGAAAGCGCTATTGCAACCATTTGTAGGAATATTATTATTGGTATTTGACTTTTGAATAAAACTTGAGGTTTATGAAATTGCCATAGAGGTAGGACTGAATGTGAAATGAAGAGGCGTGTCTTACAAGCCTGTCTGATCCTGAATATCATCGACTGTTGATCTCTATAGTTAATGGAGCACACGTTGTTTAGAGACCGGTCATGTAATTATGTTTATTGTTTATTCCCATAAAGAGCTTAAGATCAGGACTCTTGTGCTGGTGTTGTTCGTGAATGTAGAATTCTCTGCCCCTGTGTTTTTTTTATGGTTTCCAGCTGTTTGTGCAAACATTACCGTAGATTGTTCGGTTGAATTCTCAACCTCGGCTTAGAGGAGCATTGTGTGCTGGAGGTTATCTGTTTCATATCACATATCCGCCTTACCCTAGCCAGACTTCACTTTATTATTTGCTGGCAACCAATATATATATGTGGAGTTAATGGTTCTATTTTGAATGGGTAATTGAAATAACTGTAAAAAGATTTGAGTTTTCCGCAGCCTTACATGGCGCAACTGATATGTAATATATATATAATTGTATGTTAATTACCTTGGCAAAGCGTGGGCATGATTTCCAGAGTAAAAGAATCATCAAACTGTTGTATGCGTGGTTATTTCCTCTGTTTTCTTTTGGGATTGAAATTTGAGTTGTAACCAAAAGTGGAAGTGCGGCTGTGTGTTTTCATTGATGATTTTTTTTTATTATTCGCGTGGGGAATTATGTTGAACGTTGTACGTAATTATCATTAATTGCGTGGGGAAATTACCAAATTCCTGTGGGTTAGTATAATACAGCTAACTGTGAATTGATTTCAGTATTGGTTGAATAGATCTCGGCGCATTGAAGGTTTTTGGTATAATAACATTTATACAACTGTTGTGAGCACTGCTTTAAAAAGGTTATCGCTGAATTAGCTGGCGGAAGCATGGTGATTGTGTGAAGGTCCTGGGTATTGCAGGTCTACTCGTGCATCAAGTGGTATAAGAGCTAGAATGCTCAACTAAAGATATTTGTTTTTTTTCTGAATGATGAATGATTTTAAAATTAATATGCAAGTATACGCAAATGCAGTAAAGAAGATTGCAGAAGTGAAAAGAAGACAAGATCATGCAAGATCTTAAAGGTGAGATGATTTTTTGATCTAAAACTATGATTTAAGTTTGTGGTTGCAAAGAAGGTGGCAGTGAACCTGGCATTCAGCTCAAGGTTGGATAGAGAGGACAATTACAGTGTGAGGTGAGTTGAAGAGAAAGCCTAGAGAGAGCAGAGGAGTGCTCAAGAGGTTCCAGAGGCAGTGAACCAAGTACTTACCAAAAGACCAGATCCAGAGGGAAGGATTGGGGAGGTAAGTTGCAGCAAGAGAGATTGTTGTTGCAGAGGCTAGTACAACTCATGGTGAGTGAGAAACTCATGAGGAAGCAGTCTGCCAGAGGTAGAGGAAGTTTTTCTAGAGGAGGAAGAGGTTCAAAGAAATGCCATATAGATGAGATGACTACAGGAGTTTGAGAAAGAAAGATTGCATAAATAAAGGCACAGTTACAGGTACTGCAAGAATGGCTGCAAGAACAGGAAAAGCGGAAGGGAAAATGGATCTTTCCACTAAAGGGAAAGAGAGTGATTTGGCGATAATTGCAGAGGAGGTTGAGGCAAATTCTGATTGCCTTGTTGAAAATGGGACTTAGAGTTCTTGTGCCAGAGTTGGAGTTTGAAAATCCCACATACAGATATATTAAAAGGAAAGTGTTGAAGGAAGAAGTGAGGACTAAAAAGTCTTGTAGTTTTAAAACTGATGAGTTGTGTATGTTTGCAGGTACAGAGGAGGTTTCCATTGGTGAAACAGAGGAGGAGATTATTGATGATTTATTGAGTTATTGGGTAGGTCCAGATCAGCTGGATAATGTGAACTCTTGTGTTTGTATAGCTGACAATTGTGATGTGATTACAGGTGTTGAGGAGGATGTGCCATCTTGTGAAACTGTTACAGCACAAGAGGAATTTTTTATGGATGTAGAAGAAGTCAATTAGTCTCAAGAGCAGATAAGGGAAGTAACAGCTGATATTGTTGAACATTTTTGTGCAAACTGAAAGTTTATGTATGAATGCAGGTGATGATGATATGCTTCAGCAATGCTATAGAGAAATTGCGTTATTAGAATATTTGTTGGAGAATCCACAATATGACAGGGAGATTGCAGCAGATGAAAAAGTTCATTGCAGTGAACAAGAGGGAAAAGACATCATGGAAGCAGATGAAATTGCAGGTGACAAGCAAAGGAATGTTGCAGAGGGATAGGAAGATTGGGAGGCCGCAACATCCATAGTGGCAGCTGGGACAACATTGATAGCAGCAGAAGAGGCACTGATGCCTTATATTTTTTATCCTAACAATTGTTTTGTGAGTACGGGTCTTACTGAAGAAGCTGGAGAAAATCTGCTACACAAAGAAATTGAAATGATGAGACGGATGATGATGAAGGAGTCCTTGAAGAGACCAGCAGCAAAAGGAAGACAGGAGAAGTTTACGAGAGTGCAGCTATTGGAGTGATGCAGCATAAAGTGTGGAGACCTGGAGAAGAACAACAAAAAAAAGCAGTGGCAAATGGAAACTTGCAGCACAAGGTGTGGGATCCAGGCATACACATATCCGAACACATGATCAGGGGGTCATGATTAATTTTAAGGTTGGGTGTATGATGCAGGAGCATCAAGACCTTCCTCATTTGTAAATATGGAATAAAAAGGGGGGTGTGATAAATTTTAGTATTTTGTTATTTTAACAAAATATGAAGTAAAGTTTATGTAAATATTCTTTTCTAAATAAAAGGATATAAGAGAAAATTAGGATAAAAGCTGGGAATAAAGCTTCAAGCTTTAAATCATTACGTAAAAAGGAAAAAAGCTTGCTTTTGTAGAAGATAAGGTCTGGGAAGACCTATCCCTTATGTATCTATAAAATAAAGTGGCAGAAAGCTCTCATGATCATTAGAGAGGGTGAGAGAGGAGTGAGGATGAAGATGAAAGGCCATGAATTATCTTGTAAATATTTTATTTCTTAATTAATTATTTTCATATTTTTGTGTGCATACGATTGGTGTGATATTCAGTTAGTTTTGTTGTGTGAAATTTTGGCATCAAAGGTCGGGGTAAAAAAGGGTGAATCGCCTTCTTATTCTCCACGATAATGTTTAACTGTTCTGTTGAAAGCGATGTTGCAACCATTTGTAGGAATATTATTATTGGTATTTGACTTTTGAATCAAACCTGAGGTTTATGAAATTGCCATAGAGGTAGGACTGAACGTGAAATGAGGAGGCGTGTCTTACAAGCCTATCTGATCCTGAATATCATCGACTGTTGATCTCTATAGTTAATGGAGCACGCGTTGTTTAGAGACTAGTCATGTAATTCTATTTATTGTTTATGCCCATAAAGAGATTAAGATCAGGACTCTTGTGCTGGTGCTGTTCGTGAATGTAGAATTCTCTGCCCTTGTGTTTTTTTATGGTTTCCAGCTGTTTGTGCAAACATTACCGTAAATTGCTCGGTTGAATTCTCAACCTCAGCTCAGAGGAGCATTGCCTGCTGGAGGTTATCTGTTTCATATCGCATATCCGCCTTTTTTTCAAAAGAAAGGTCATATTTGTATTGATGGTATAAAATCAATTACATATAATGGTTTATAATGACGTAAACCCAGTTCTTGCATAGTATTGAACAAATCAGATACTAAAGCATAGTATGATGAAACAAAGCAGAGCCATGATGGTGGAGAGATCAAATCAATGCAGAAAACTATAGCAGGCGGTAGCAGTACCAAAAAGGCAGAGAAGATCATAGGACATTTCCAATGGATAATTATACTGAATGTTCATATGTACCAGATGATATTTGCAAATGAAAGAAAATAAGGAAGCCTAATTACCCAGAAAGTCGAGGAATGCCTTGATGCTAAGCAAAATTGAAGATATAGGCCTTCAATAGCTATTAAAAATGGATTCATTCCGCCACTTCCAAATGGACCAACAGACCAAGATAAATATTCCGCGCCGAGTATCCGTCTGAGCGCTTCACCAGAAAAAACCCTTCCTGTACAGAGGAAAAACCAAGGTAAGGAAAATCCAAAGATAAGGAAAGTTCATACGAGACTTGATGAGAGGCTTGACATTGGAAGAACAAATGGTAGTTTGTTTCCTCAGCGGATAAACACAAGGCGCAGCGACTCGGTCCTTGCCATCCTCTCTTCTGTAGAATCTCCCATGAAAGATTCCTGTTCTGAAAGAGGAGCCATGAAAAAAGGATCATCTTGAGAGGACATGCAACTTTCCAAAGAGGGAATGGGAACATCGGCTGTACTGTGTGTACAGGCTTATGAGATAGAGCAGCATATATGTCCTTTACACGGACAGGAGAAGGTGCACGAGGCAGATTCCATGCCAAAGCATCTATTGTCCCCGATCTTCTTATAGCTAATCCCTGTAAATTTAGGCGCACAGAATTCCACAATGGACGGAGATGTGGCAGAAAAGAGAGATCCTCGGCATGCATCCATACCGGGATTGAGTATGTCCATGATTTAATCAGTTTGTCCCAGGTAAAGAAGCTTTTGTTGTGTAGGAAAGAGACCAGTGAATGCGGCAGAGGGGAAGTCATACCATTATGAATGGAATCAATACCAATGTAAATGATTGCTCCAAAAAAAATCTTCTACCGAAAATTTCTCAATATCCGCCTTACCCTAGCCAGACTTCACTTTATTATTTGCTGGCAACCAATATATATATGTGGATTTAATGGTTCTATTTTGAATGGGTAATTGAAATAACGGTAAAAAGATTTGAGATTTCCGCAACCTTACATGGCGCAACTGATATGTAATATATATATAATTGTATGTTAATTACCCTCGCAAAGCGTGGGCGCGATTTCCAGATTAAAAGAATCATCAAACTGTTGTATGCGTGGTTATTTCCTCTGTTTTCTTTTGGGATTGAAATTCGAGTTGTAACCGAAAGTGGAAGTGCGGCTATTTGTTTTCATTGATGAATTTTTTTTTTATTCGCGTGGGGAATTATGTTGAACGCTGTATGTAATTATCGTTAATTGCTTGGGAAAATTACCAAATTCCTATGGGTTAGTATAATACAGCTAACTGTGAATTGATTTCAGTATTGGTTGAATAGATCTCGGCGAATTCAAGGTTTTTGGTATAATAACATTTATACAACTGTTGTGAACACTGCTTTAAAAAGGTTATGGCTGAATTAGCTGGCAGAAGCATGGTGATTGTGTGAAGGTCCTCGGTATTGCAGGTCTACCCCTGCATCAAAAAGTATGGTTAAATTAAATACATCATGATAGGATGCATTCACTTGTTTAGGATTAAGGCTAGGATTCTCCACTTTGAACATAATAAGGGGCAATAAAGATTTTTTTTTTCATTAGTCTAAGGCTACAAAAGAAAACAATTACAATTATATGAATGCTCCTAAACTAACTAATGTATACAAAGCTCTGAATGAGATGGATGATGAGAATAGACATATTTTACGAGGATATTAGTTGCAGGATCTCTTCCAAGATTCTCTACCTTGTATTCAATAAAATTATGTAGATATTTGATGACTATATTTCATGTAATGCATTAATAATATGTGGGTTGACATTAAACAAGTATGTAAATTTTTATAGTGTCGAAATGACTTTAAGTGTGATGTAGTTTGTTGGTCCAATAGTAAAGGAAAGTTTGTTGAGATTAGAAGTAGGTACAATAGAGATTGATTTTTACACCACAATATTGGGTTCCAACAATGTAACCATATGTGAGAATTGGTTGGTAGCATGCATAAGCTACATATATTGCCATGAGAAGCTTTAACATAGTCTAAATGACGATGGGTGCCTAGTGAGAACCCTTGGGAGAAGTATAGTAGTGTTCTTATATTTCATCTTAGTTATGTAGGAAAAACAATGCTTTAGAAAAGTATCTCATATGTTCTTCATCCATGCAAGTCTTGACACATATAATCATTCACTAAATTAGTACATATTACCACCAGAATTTTTGAATATGTTTCGAGAAAACTCTTGGTTTGCAACCCAAAAAGTTAAATGTTAAAGTTGAGAATCAACAAAAATAAAAAGAAACATCCTTGCCATATTATATATTAATGCTCATCAACAAAACTAGTTAAAAGTTGAGAATCATAAGGATTTTTCAAGAATTTCCAACCTTTCTGATTAAAGGGATCATAGTAACTCAAACATCATATTCAATCAAAATATCACAAATTGAAGCTAAAAAATATTGTCAAGTTGCAGCTAAAACATTTTTGTTAAAGGTTAAGAATCTTTGGTCTTCTTGAATCAAAATATTATTAATGGAAGGTAAGAAAAACTGATAATATTACAGATCATAACGAATCCCAATAGACATGGTAATATTCTCGCTCTTTCCGATCCCTTCATACTTAAATAAATTTGGGGCTGTTAATGTGCAGAGCTTGCTAACAGTTTGTAAAATGTAGGGAAGGATTTGAAGGAGAGGTTGCTGCGGAACGGGTTTGCTAGAGACATCTATACTGTGCAAACCCCATCAGCCCACTTTGCTCCGATGCATCGAAAGAAGTGTTCTGAGATTATTTCCATTCAACAGAGAAACCTCACCTTATTCTGCTGTTTCAATTCTAAGTCTATGAACGATTCATTGAAAAAGAGATTTTGTTAGAGGAACTATATCAGATAAAACCATACATGCATATAATTTTGGGAAGCGAGAGTCTAACGACCGTATGTATACGTAATCTCCACACGTTACAATAATACTATATAATTGTATTAGTTGGAATCTTTCATTATATATTTACAATTTTTTTTTAAGTAAAAGTCAATATTTCTTATAAATACAAATAAAACTAGAAAACTTACATAGTAGCTAGTATTTGCAGTTTTGTTTAAATATAGTTCAATTAAAGTAAAAGATTATAAGGATTGGGTAAAATGGAAGCTGATAAAATTGTGTGTAGAATCTTAAACTAAAATTCTAATAATAAAAAAGGTAAAAATGGAAAATACGAGATTAAGGAAAAAAAAAAGCTATTTAGTTGTTCATAAACATTCATCAACTAATTATTAAATGGTTATTGGGTTATTTACTATAAAATTGAATAAATAGTTATAAAACTTGTAATATGGATATATGTGATATAGATATTGTTCTTAATTTTATAAATTAAAGCTGAAAACAACACTCTTTTTAATTTAACAAAATTATTAATTATATTGGATTTAATTTTTTGTTATTATATAAAAATTAAGTAATTTTTAAATGGTTATTAAATGTGTAAATTTAAAACCTAACATGTTTTTTAAAGTTTATGTTCTCTGTTGTAATTTGTGCATTTTCTTTCATTGTAATATTTTATATGTATATTTCCTATTTATTTATTTTTTTGATATATTTTTGAATTGTGTCTAAATTTTAGTAAGAATTTGTTGAAATTGTAAATTTAAGTTATATAGTTTTTACCATTCAAAATTTTCAAATTTTTTTGGAGTTAAATTTATTTGTACATTAAAAATGCAATTTAATTAACTGAAAATTATAGTTAAATTATCATACCATCAAAAATTGTGTTACCACATTTCTATTTTAAAAAAAAACATAAAAGAATTAGACTATATTTTTGTCTTTTCATAAAATTCAATTTTCTAATAATTAAATTAACTGAAATTGCATATATACTTTGGCAGAAACAGATATTCCACGGTTTTGAAAATTTTAAAAACATAAACATTATATCATTTATAAATCTATTATCACATAGGATTACATTATTATTTCAACATATATGTAAGTAAAATGTGGTACATTATTTTACTCCACCAAGTATATATGTGAAACAATCTATCTGAGGTCATTGTATGTACTATGAATATTAGAGTAGTACAATGTAAATGAATGAATCTCTAGAAAAGATAAGCGAGTAGTTCTATTTATCTTTCTTTTAAGGAAGAGATATAGATGATGGTTGGTTGGCCAATGTTAGTATTTGAAAATTACCTTAATATGTAAAAATGATAATTTCAAGTCTTTGACCATAGCTGTATGAATTGCATAGTTGGAAAATCCACTATAATATAGGGTATATTTTTAAGTGCAATTTATTTAAATTTAGTTAATTAACATATAAAAACATAATACTTATAATAAACTCTATAAAATAGTAACAATTCATAATTTTATGTTTAAAATTAGTAAATAAAAACACAATACTTACCGTAAATTCTTTTTTTATATATAATATAAAAGATATACTATGTATAAATTGAAAAATTATAAATAATATATATATATATATATATATATATATATATATATATTAGAGTTTTGAGAACTTTAATCTCTAATAATTGTAATTAAAAGAAAAATCTATACTGTATAAATAAACATTTCTAAAAAATCTTATTTATTTTTTTAATTTAAAAAAAACATATATAAAATAATTTTAAAAAATTTTTTTTTTTCATTTAATGAAAATGACAGTAAGAAACTCATTTATTATATTATTTGAAAAATTATCTATTATTTATTATTTTACTTTAAGAGAGAGTAGTAAAATTTATTGTTTAAATGCTACTCAATATATATATATATATATATATATATATATATATATATATAGATAGATAGATAGATATATGTATGTATGTATATGTTATCCCTTCTTTATCTTTCTTTCTTTAAAATCATATAGTTGGAAATTGATTATATGATAAATGTTTATCAATTGGATTAGTTGTGAGGTGTTTTGACATTCCCATTAAAATAATCAGATTATAGTAAAAGTATATATATTCAATTTTAATTGTAATAAAATTGTGTATAACAACATTATGGTCATATTTAATAAACTTAGACTTAGTGGCCCCATTCCTCTTGTCATGAACTTTGTTATTTATAATGCTAAAGATGTTGAATGTCAACATAGTTGAATCAAAGAGCATAAATGTATCCTCCAAATTGGTGTAATGTTATATTGAATTTTAAGACGCTAAAACAAAGGTTTGAGGACTTTGACATTTTGTTATCTTAGCGATTCCATTCCATCAATGGTTAAGTAAAAGAATGTCATGAAGCATGGATTTACTCGTCCATTGATTTCATTTGATCAACTCATTGTGCATAAATGCTCTCAAATTAAGAATACATATACCAATTTTTGTTAATTAAATCAATAATTATAAATATATATTACATCAATAATCAATTTTATTTACTCAATATTAAATGTATAGTTTTTATTAATATGAGTAAATCATGTTTCATAGATAACCATAATAATATTATTAAAGAATTATAATAAATAAATTACAAAAATATAATGATAACATTTTATTTTATTTTATTTTACTTTATGACACATTTATCTTATTTTATGATTTGTCAATTGCATTGCGTTAGAAGATGGTTCATGGTGTAAATAATTTTAGAGATATACATAACTAAAACAAAATACAATATACAATGGAGGATCAAAAACAATTTTAATATAAACATTACATTTATGACGAATGGAAATTATCCCATACATCGATTTTAATATCGACATTATGTTTATGACAGATGGAAATTATCCAATACATTAACATTTGAATTTCCTCACACATATAGCCAATTTGGTTAGCTTCTTATAACATTATTTTAGCATACATATAATTAAAGATGATTATTGGAAATGTAAATTAGGTAATTTGTTCGATATGAACATTTTTATTAGAAATTTCAATGAGTTTTCATTTCAATTTTTGTATATGCAATACTTGTACCCAGTCAAGTCAATTTGTCAAAATAATATGCAATACTTGTACCCAGTCAAGTCAATTTGTCAAAATAATTTTAATAGAAATTTCAATGAGTTTTTATTTTAGCTTTTCTATATGCAGTACTTCGCACCAAGTCAAAGTCAATGTGTTGAAATAATTTTGAGTTAAAGTTAGTCTACACTCTCCATACAAGTCTTCACAACCAATATTACTTTCTTTGATTTCTTAATAATGGGATTATTGTATTTCATGAATTATTATTTTATGAGAGTTATAAATAATAAGATCCGAAGAATATCTATTGATGCATCTCTTGATGATGGACTCATTTGGTAGTCCAAAATGTTGGGTTCACTAAAACTCTATAACAAGTCATTCCTCCGATCTAAAAACTATCCTCTCCTATATGGATTCATTATTTAAAAACTTTTTAATATTTTAAATAGGAATCGTTTTTAAATTTTTAATATTATAATTACTCATATTATTAAAGATTTTAAAACTTTTGTGAAATAAAATACTTAATATTAAAAATTTAAAATATTTATGATATTGGATTATATTGATTATTTACAATTCTGATTAAAGATATTTTAGCAAAATTTCATTTTAAAATAAAAAACTATTAATAAGATAAATATATTCTATTATTATATGTTTCAATAATTTTTATTTTTTTAACTTAAATGATTCCAGCGCTGGGATAATTGGTGGCCAGCCTCAAGTCCATCTGGACCCCCCTCATTGGTCTCTTTTAGCCATTTTTAGTTTCCTTAAATTGTAGCACAACTTACCTACTTTTTAGCCAGGTTTTCGGGTCCTGAACTTCCGAAGCCGTTTTGAGGCCCTAAACGACATTTTTTGGGATCCCAGGGGCAACACGGGTCCATGGAACATGGACCAGTGTTGCCGTTCCAACAATGATAGTGCTCGAATAGATCTTTCTAATGAGCTATTGTACGCGTCAAACGGAGATCATATGCTAAAGTTACGACCCCGGGAAGTTGATGTACCAACTTACCCCCAACGGGGCCCACAGTTTGGCGTTTCATCTCCTAGGGTTAGGTTTTGGAATGTTAAGGGTTTTCATTGTTTCTCAACAATAAATAGGCCTTCGAGCCTCATTGTAAGTCAGTTCAGAGGCATGTAGCCAACACATCTCTTCTCAGAGATAGCTACAATCGCCCTAGCTAGTTTATTTCCATTTCTGATTGTAAGCATATTTCAGTA
>APFE031756143.1:0-10736 GCA_000404065.3 Pinus taeda | reverse complement strand
TGAATTAAAGAAAAGAAAAGAAAAGTTTATTTCATTAGAAGTTTCCTTTCGAACCCTATAGAAATTACTCTTCATCGAAAAACAATGACAAAGTGCACATGCATATAGTTAGGTTTTATTAATTTCTTATGCGTCGAAAAAAAAAACACCACTAGTTTCACTTCCATCATCCCTTGACTTAAAAAACAGCCCTTAAAATCAAGCGCTAACTAAAATTTACTAGAACTTTTTCTTTTAAGTTAAATACAACAACAAGTGTTAGGATTTTTGGGCCTTTGATTAGGTGAGTGGAGAATTAACTCTCCAAGGCCGTATTAAACGTCAAACATAGGAGTCTGATTAATGAGAGAAAATTCAATAGTGTTAGGAAGACCAGGAAAGCTCTGGATCTAGGAGTTAAGCACGAGGGTCTGTGAAGACAGGGAAGAGAGATACCCCCTCTCCTACTTCTCCGAACTTACCTCACGATTGTTCCGTGTGGCTTCTGCGACGAGTTGTTATCCATAGTTGCTTCTCCTAGGGAACTACATAGGTGGCTATGGAGGGGAATCCCGTGGCACCTGAGGTCGACGTTGTATCACTCTCAGCAGCACTACTGGAGGGCACCCTTGCGAAGCTTAGGGGCTTGCACCAGTGCAGATTGTTGTTAGGAGGTTAGCGTAACTTCCTCTGATACCTTCGCTAATAGGCCTGGGCCCTCATCATCCCATACTATCTTCAGAAGGCTCCTTATTTTTCACTTTCTCGTATTTTGGTTTCCGGTCATAATCACCCAGAGCGGAAATACTTGAAAGTTGTTTGACTGGCTGTATCTTTAGGGACTTTATAGTGGGTGCTCTGTGCTCTTAGTTGGCCTAGCTTTAAATTTTTTGAGTCTTTAGTTAGATTTTAAACAAGAAATTCAAAGTGGTTGACCGATCTCCTAGACGGTCTCGAAGACTTCGTGGTCTTTCACCACTACGTTTAGAGCCTTCTCCAAGAAGGCGCAGAGGTAATAATACTGGTGGGTTTCGTCCCACGACAATTGACGCATCGAGGATTGATCCTCCCCTCAGGGGCATTAGTATTGAAGCAAGGCCTGGTACTTCCATAGAACAAGAGAGGAACACTCCAGTTCTTTCTCAAGTTCGCTTACAAGTGGAGGATAATATTGAGGTAGAAGAACTTTCAGAGTCGTTAGTGGCTCCGAATTCTCCTCTACCATCCAGTCATCCACATGTATTGCAATATGTTGGGACTCCGACGCATAGACCGTCAAGTCCAGGTTACGCTACGCGCTTACCTTCGATGATCACTACTGGAAGCATGGCTTCTACAAGTGCTTCTACTGTATAGACTCCCATATCTGTACAAGGGGGTGGGACTATTTCCATCCCTTCCGTCTCTTTATTCAGATCTTTTGCTAGCACTTCTTTTGTTGGGTCTACATCCATTCCATCCATGAGTGGAAATTCCCAAACCAATGCTTTTGGTTCTGGATACTTCCCATTTGGGGCCCATTCATAGGGCATTCCTTCAGCTCCGTTCGGGGCCGCCACGTCCATGATGAGTGGGTCGGTTTCGTTCCAAGGTTTTCCAGTTGGAAGTGTTCATATACCACATTCCAACCCTACGATAGGATCTATGCCTTTTTCTTCGGTAGGACAAAGCAGCAATCCTTTCCAAGGTTGGAATAACCCTGGGCTTAGTAGTGCCAGAACTGGGAATCCATTCTTCGGCCAATATGGGAATAGGCCATATACTACAGTTAGTTCATTCCAAAGTATTCCTCCCCTAGCTGCGGCTTGGAATCCATATCAGGGGTTGTCAACTCCTTACAATCCTTTAGGAGGAAACTTTGTTGGGTATGGTGGATATACGGTTGGAGTTGGTCAAAATCCGAGTGTTGCTAGGTCACAAGGCTTTCCTTTTGGCTCAGCGGGTTCTACTGGTTACTTCGAGCAGCCTGGTGCCTTTCAAAATCCAGGCCAATCTTTTCATAGCTTTGGGAGTGCCGCCCAGTCAGGGTGGAATCCCCAAGCTCCTCCTAGACTTCCGTTTCTGGCAACGTTGAACTTGCCAGACCTCACTAAGTTAACTAACGACCCAATCAAGTATAATCCGGCCTGGCCTCTGGTCCCAACTAAACTCCCTTCAGATATTCCAAAATTCGAAGGGAAGAGTGGTGAGGATCCGGGCGACCACGTAACCACGTTCCACTTATGGTGCTCATCGAACTCCCTGATCGATGAATCGGTTAGGTTGAGATTATTTCAACGCACCTTGACTGGTAACGCGGCCAAGTGGTATATAGAGTTGCATGGGGGCAGCTTTACATCATTCGCCGACTTAGCCAATATTTTCTTGAACCATTTTCAGTTGCCTGTCTGGTATGATGCCGGAACCGAACTACTGGCCACTTTTTGTCAGGATAGGGAAACTCACATTTCTGATCAAATTCAGGAATGGAGATGGATAAAGAGGCTCATTAAAGCTGAAATCCCTCCGGAGTACTGTCTCGAGTGGTTCTTGAAGTCTTTAATACCTGAGATCTCCAAGGATGTCTCCATGTCTGGGGTCTATTCTGAGGAGCAAGCCAGTTTTAGGTCCGAACAATTAGAATTATTCTACTCTCAGTCTGGGATCCTACAAAAATACTTGCCAGATGCTCCTAGGTCTAAGGTTGACGTAGCTAAGCGGAAGCCAGGTCCCCACGCAGATGGTATTGTTGGGTCAGTAGACACAAATACGGTGAACTTGTTAAATCAATTACAACAGTTGTCTTTACAAACTGCTTCTAACAACCAATTCACATCGTCTAACCCTTCCGCTTCCCAAACTTCTTTGATTAATGTTGTCCAATCTGATAACCCCAAAGGAAGTCAAAATTCCAATGGGAAAAAGAAACGACGAGGTAAGAAAAAGAACCAGGATGGGAAGCCTGATGCAAATAAATCCGGAAATAATGCTGGTGGAGGTAGAAATGAGTCGAAAAAGAAAGTCAAGTTTCCATGCAAGTTGTGCAGTGGAGACCATTTAACTCATCTTTGCCCCAAGATTGAATATGCTCAACGCTTGTTAGGGCAGCAAGGGACTTCTAGTTCCCAAGCTGTGTTGACCAACCCTTTTCCCCAAGGGCAACAACTTCTTGCTGGCACGAGTTCAAACCCTGGAACCTCTGCAGGGGGCAACTAGGAAGGGGAAAAATCATCAAATGTTTTCATGATGGGTTCCAACGTCCATGTGGCTACTCAGTCACGTGATTATGGTGAAGCTGAAACTTCCAAGGACAAGGCTGTTCCCGGAAGTACTGACCTTCATATCGATCGACCCCCTGTCGAGACTATACCACGGATACCGAAAGGTTCAGCTAAACGTGTGATGATTAATCCTAATGGTAGGGCCGCCCAGAATTACTCCATTGTGGAGGATCTGGCTCAGATTCCATGTGCTATGTCCGCTTTAGAGGTTCTCCAGTCATGTTCGGCTCAGAGAAGTGCTTTACTTTCCGCGATTGGGGCAGTCGATCCAACTAATTCTTTAGTGCTCACTTTTTACATGTTAAATGTCAAAAAGCGACTCCCTCATCACATGGCTTTTCAAATAAAGTATACATACTGGAAAATTAACATTTTTCGAACCGTTATTGATGAAGGGGCTTCCACGTGCGTCATGTCGATGTCATGTTGGAAGGCTATTGGATCACCTTCAGTCCTTCCTTCACCTACCGTCTTAACCGCATTCGATGGCCATTCTCATAAGCCGCATGGGATTATCCCGGACTTTCCTATATGTGTTGGGGGGAAGGTCGTTAATATTGAAGTAGAATTCGTAGATGCTAACCTAGACTATAATCTCCTCCTAGGAAGGAACTGGGTATACAAAATGGACATCATTGTTTCGACTCTGTTTCGTGTCATTTGCTTTCCTCGTGAGGGGAAAATCGTAAAGGTTGATCAATTGGATTATTGTCCGGTTGATCCTCAAGCAAGCTCTGACTCTACTATTCCTTTAGTGGATAACCCTCACCTGCCTACTGAGAACCTAGGAGTAGGGATGTATTCCTCGTTGATGGGTACTTTTGAGTTTCCCTCTCATATCGCTAAAATCAATGCCAATTTGTCATCTAAGGAGTTTTCTCGATATGGGTTCTTTTGAACTCGTTATTTTTCAGACCCTTGGACCTTGCCTTCACCTACGACCACATTAGTTGAAGGACAACAGAATGGAATGGCATTTCCTATATCTGCAGTTGAGCTTAGATATCAGTCTATCGTGAACTCTGCAGATGACCATTCTACTCCTTTTTCCGAAGAGGAGTTAGATGGTGATGTGGCCCCCGCTTGGAGCCTTGATTCTACCTCTGGTTTGGACTGCTTGGATTTAGTTTTACCTTCGGAATAAGCAATTCTTGAAGCAATGATGGGTATAGGTCAACCTTGGGAAGATTTACACCATCGTTCATACTTTCTTCCTCCATTACAGGAAGTAGAATCTAGATTCTCCGAGCTCTGTTCTAGTGATGTTTGTACGGTGTCAAACCCTTTGGCTCCAGCACACGTTCATGCCGAAGGTAATATGTCGATGATTTCAAAAACAACACCTATAAACATCTCTAGGGACCCTAACACGATCGAGAATCTCTTCATCGGAATTGAGTGTTCCCCTGAAGAAATTCAAATTTACACCGACCTGTTCAAAGAATTTTGGGATGTATTTGCTTGGTCATATGAGAAAATGCCTGGCATTGACCCATCTATAGTTCAACATGAGATCAAGACGTATGAAAACACCAAACCAGTTCGTCAGAGGCTTCGGCCGGTCAACCCTAGGAAAGCAGCAGCTATCAAAGCAGAAGTGGAGAAGCTGCTAAAGGCGGGTTTCATATACCCTGTTCCTCTTACTGATTGGGTTTCTAATCCAGTCCCTGTAGATAAAAAGCAAGGAACAATCCGAGTATGCATCGATTTTAGGGACCTAAACAAGGCTTGTCCTAAAGATAATTACCCCACGCCATTCATTGATCAGCTAATCGATGATTGTGCGGGTAATGAGATTTTTTCCTTCATGGATGGATTCTCTGGTTATAATCAAATCTCTATCCGTCCTGAAGACCAACATAAGACAACCTTTATATGACCCTCGGGTACCTTTTCATATAGAAAGATGCCTTTTGGTCTTAAAAATGCTGGAGCTACCTTTCAGCGGGCCATGTCATATGCTTTCCACGACATCAAGCACGTCATCGAAGCGTACTTAGATGATCTCGCTGCTCATTCTCGGAAGAGAACTGATCACCCTAGCCACCTTCGAATGGTTTTCGAACGATGTCATTTTTATAAAATCCGGTTGAATCCCAACAAGTGCGTTTTCGCGGTTATTTCTGGTCGGTTGTTAGGGTTCATTGTGTCAAATGAAGGGATTCGAGTTGATCCCTTCAAGGTTTAGGCAATAGTTCGGTTGCCTCCCCCGTCCTCAATTCGTCAACTTCAGAGTGTTCAAGGGAAGGCTAATTTCTTAAGGCGGTTTATAGCAAACTATGCCGAGATCACTAAAGGGTTCATGCGGTTGTTACGGAAAGGAATTCCATTTGTATGGGATGACTTTGCGTAACGATCATTTGATGCTTTGAAAAAAGCACTAGTCTCTACCCCGCTTTTGATTCCACTGGATTATGGCAGAGACTTCCTTTTATATCTCGTTGCAGCAGAATAAACCATTGGTATGGTTCTGGTTCAGGAGGACGATGCTCTCACGGAGCATGTGATTTATTATTTGAGCCGAGGCTTAATAGGCCCTGAACTTCACTATTCTCCGGTTGAGAAATTGGCCTTGGCAGCTGTCCATGTTGTCTAGCGGCTCCATCATTACATATTGCTACGCAAAACTTTTGTCTTAGCAGCGGCCAATCCATTTCAATTTGTCTTCGGTAGGCGAGTGATTGGGGGCAAATATAATAGATGGATAGTCATATTGCAAGAATTCGATCTCGAGTTCTTGTCAGCCAAGTCTAAGAAATCCATGGCTTTCGCTGAGCTAATTTCTGAGCTACCTTGTGGAGAGGATACTGTTTAAAAGGAAAGTTTTCCCGATGAACATTTATTCCTCATCTCTTCACTCGACCCTTGGTATGGAGATATCATTGTCTATCTCCAGACTTCGAAGTTTCCCTCTACTTTCTCCAAGGATGAACATCATAAATTATGTCACCTGTCTAAAAATTATGTTATCATTGGTGATACTTTATACCGTCGAGGGGTTGATTCAATCCTTCGGTGCTGTTTAACCTTGGAGGAAGCAGAGTCAGTGCTTAATGATTGCCACTGTGGAGCTTGTGGTGGTCATCTATCAGGGCTTGTTATAGTCCAACGCATCTTACGTGCCAGCTATTGTTGGCCTTCACCTTTTAAAGACTATGTGGAAGCAGTCAAATGTTGCCACCCTTGTTAGATATTTACTCGAAAGATGCGTTCTCATCCAGCTCCTCTTTTTCCCGTTGTCATGGTCGGTCCCTTTACTAAGTGGGGTATTGATTTTACAATTTGTAATCTGCCTTCAGCAGCGAATCACAAGTACATTATTGTGGTTGTAGACTACTTTACGAAGTGGGCCGAATCCATGCCCACTTATAAAAACGATAGTGACACAACAGCTTTGTTTCTTTTCAATCAAGTTATCTCAAGATTTGGTGTCCCGAGAGAGATTGTCACTGATCATGGCAGTCACTTCCAGAATCAACTCATGTCTGAATTGGCTCTTAAATTAGGTTTCCATCAAGAGCATTCGTCTCCTTATTATCGTCAGGCCAATGGACAGGTCGAGGTAGTCAATAAAAAACTTAAGACGATACTCCAATGGACAATCGACAAAAATCAGTCCAATTGGCACATCATGTTGTTTTCGGCTCTTTGGGCATACCAGACCTCCGTAAAGACTGCTACTAGTTTTATGCCTTTTAAGTTGGTTTACAGGATGGAATCTATCTTTCCGATCGAATGTGAAATTCCATAGCTGTAGAGCTTCTTCTAGATACTTCAAGTCTCGAAGAGCGCCTCATTCACTTGGAACATCTCGATGAGGAGCGTCGAGATGCGGCCATGATGAATGAGGCTCATAAGAAAAGGGTCAAAACGTAGTATGATAAATCTGTCCGTCCTCGAGTCTTTTCTGAAGGCGACCTTGTCTTGGTCTATGACCAAGATAAAGACGCCCTGGGGGCAGGCAAGTTTAAGCCTATGTGGTACGGTCCTTTCATTATTAAACGAGTTTTAGAAAAAGGGTTGTATCAGTTAATCGATTTTGAGGGAAACAAGCTGGCAAAGCCCCGAAATGGGCTCTACCTAAAGAAGTACTTTGCTTAAGTAGAAGTTAGGCAATGGATTCTTTGTATATTATGTATATTTGTACATATATCATTGAGAGCTTTGTGATGTCAACACTTTTTGGTCTGTTGTTGGAGGTGTTGATGGATGACTTGGTCTATTTTGGGTTTGCCGATGGTGCTAGTCGGCACACTCGGAATCTCGCTTCCACAGCTTGGATACTTTATTATCCAACTGGTCAATTGATGGTATCAAGAGGCGTATGCATTGGTCCTGCTTCGAATAATATGGCTGAGTATAATTCCATGATTAATTTACTATCTGAGGCAATCTCTTATGCGATCGACTTGTTGGTAGTGTATCTCGATTCTCAATTGATAGTGTCTCAATTAAATAACATTTATCGGGTAAGGGATCCATGTTTATATCGCCAGTATTTAAGAGTGAGGTTGTTGCAAAGATAATTTGTTTATATTAATTATTTGCACATTCCAAGATCTCATAATTGGTTAGCTGATTCTATCGCTAATCAAGCATTAGACTGGCACATCAATCATTCATCATAAAATCAAAGCATAAAAAAGTCAAACTGTATATATATATATATATAATAGTATATATAATAATGAATATATATATATATAAATAATATATATTATAGATATATATAATATCTATAGTATATATAATATATATAAATTATTATATATAATATCTATATATATAGATATAGTATAAATATATTTATTATAGATATATATATATATATATATATATATATATATAATATCATATATATATATATATATATATACTATAATATTACATATATATCTATATATATATATATATATATAATATCATATATACATAATATATACTATATATATTAATATATATATAATCTAATATATAATATATTATATTATATATATATTATATATATATATATAATATATTATATACATATATATATATATATATATATGATATTATATATATATATATCATCATCATAAAAGTATCTCGAGTGTACATATGTCATCCAAAAATATACAAAATTGGGACTCAAATGCCCATAATCATGTCCGGCATATCTAATGCCCCGGCTCAGGATGAGCGGCCAAGTAGGTAACTATCGCATTAGCTACAGGCCGAAAAGTGTGAACCTAGTCACGTGGCATGCCAACCACATGACGCTACATATCCTCAGGAAGGTCCTCTATAGCAGCCATAGGTACTTGACAACTCAGTCTCGCCAGGTGCCGCTGGACGTTGTGTAGAGTCCATTCTGTCTCAGCAGCCGCCTCTTTGGCTCCTCGGCCGCGTCGTCTGTGCCATGGGAGTCCATCTGGTCGCACTGGCCCAATGTTTGGATCATGATCATTATATTAGTCATTTGAATCTCATCAAAAAATATTTTTCAAAATGCATCATTATATTTGAAAAATCCAAAAAAAGCATAAAATCAAAAAATCCTTACCGATCTTGCCCCACGCTGCGTCTAGCGGTAATGCTAGGTCAGGATCTCCTCGGAAGTCCAGCCCAGTGTAGGGGTAGTCTTCTACGATGATGATCTCCTGATCCTACCAGGTGAAGAAATCATCGTCGAATGCAGTCCTAGGAACCTCCCCACCCCCCAGACGTTTCATCAGATCAGCCCACTGGCCCATGCGTGGATCGCGTGGGGTGCTGATGGAAACTGCTACCCTAGGGCAGAGTGCAGGAATCCTCTCGGAGAAGAAAGTGCACAAGATAGTCCTGTAGACGAAGTTCTTGGTCTGCCCCTCTTAATGGAAGTGAGCTGGCTCTTCATGCTGGCCAGAAGAGGAGTAAACCAGTCAAACACTGTAGTGAGACAATCCACTGCCATGCTCATGGTGAGCCATGATAACTGATGCAGAGAGGATGATCCATTCACTCGAGCTATGGTGAACAGGATAATCCTTAGCGATAGACTTGCCACATGTGCAATCAAGATCTGGCTCCCAACTTTATTGGGATGTCCTGGGTAGTATATTTGTACATAGTCCTCTATCGTGAGGCTACTCCGTGTCCTGCCCCGGGATTGTACTAGCTCTCCCCTTTGGGAAAGGCCTGTGAT
Source organism: Pinus taeda (assembly GCA_000404065.3). NCBI lineage: Eukaryota > Viridiplantae > Streptophyta > Pinopsida > Pinales > Pinaceae > Pinus > Pinus taeda. The sequence goes on along the minus strand of APFE031756143.1, from coordinate 1,331 downwards.
AAAATATATATCCTCCACTTCCACTCTAAGTGGCATCTGATCAATCATGAAGGCTTCCTCCTCGACATCCCAATAGTCAATGAGCATTTCAAGCAGTCGCACATTGGCTTTCATGTTCGACAGTTTGAAGAATTTGAGAAAGCCACATCCTCGTAAAGCATCCAAGGCTTGAGGATCATTCATAACTTCATTATCAACCGCTGCATGTTCTCTTTCACGCCATGTGATCGGCATCCTGAGAACAAATTGAAGTTTCAACCGTTAGTTTTTATTAAAATTAGCTCACGGCGTATACGCGGGTTACTGTATACACAGTCGTGTATAGGGCCCGCATGTATGTGGGTTTCATATTATCAACCTACGTATACGCCGCGGTGAAATTTTGAACAATAGTTCAACAGTGAAACATCAATGGAAAATCTTAAAACTAGTCACAATGAATTGCAAGCTAAGTGTAAGGGTTACCTGGAAGATTTTGAAGAATTTGAACGGTCGAATTTGGCACACGAGAAATTTTCTCCTTTTGCTCCAAATATTTGCTCTCCAACTCAATTGGTAATAATGGTGAGTCCAAAATCCTTTTTATAAGTTTTGAAAATGCAATTTTTTTTCAAAATTTCATTTTGTTTGGTCTCATGTGACTTTTAACTTGGGAGCTTGGAATGTCGAGAATGGTTTGCTTTTCAGGACATTTTGGACATTTTTAGACTTTTTCGAGACGTTTCCATGACTGCTGACCCGTCATGGTAGGTATCGTTTTTTCACTGGCATATAGGTTAGGGACATCACTTTTCCGTTGCATTATGCATACTAGCATCCATCAGTCGATACATCTGCCATAGGGTCGATCCCATCGTGTTATGGTTCGTAAGCCATCTTCACTCGCCGATTTTTTTAAATCATGACACGATGGTAGAGCCATTCTTTACATGGGCATCGTAGTTAGCACCTCACTGACATTTGTTGTCCATGCTGCTTCATTTGAGTAGGCTCGGGAGTCCTCTGTAGTCCCGCCATGACTTATGCATTGAAGACTCATTCCTCTCAGCTTCTTCGCTTTGTTCTGGCCTTATACCCTAGAGGATCCTTTGTGTTAAGTTGCACTACTGCATTGCATGTTGACCATTTGCACCTTTTGGCCTAGAGCCGGCTTCACTGGACTCGTGTTTAAGCCAACTTTCGACCATGACATCTGCAAAGATCAACCTTGCATACCTTTAAACCTCTGCAACTTGACATACCTTCACCCATGGAAAGGACATACCTTTGAGTGTCACCGACCAATTTTCGCCTCCCTGCATTGAGCATAGGAAAGTTCCCCTCCCAGGAAC
>APFE031756142.1:14557-33859 GCA_000404065.3 Pinus taeda | reverse complement strand
TACAAACCATGATTAAGAAAAATTCAGTGTTTAGATGGGGGTCTATGGAAAAAGAAGCATTTGATTTAATCAAACAATCAATAATCAATGCCCCCACTTTAAACACTCCTAATTTTTCTAATCATTTCACATTGTACACTATCGCATCCGATTCATCTTATGCAGTGGTACTTACTCAGATCAATGATCACGACTTGGAAGCACCGATTTCATTCTTTAGTTCAAATTTTCAGGGTGCAGAACTAAATTACTCCGAAGTTGAAAAACAAGCCTTTGCTGTGTATAAAGCCATTAAACACTACAGGCCCTTCCTTCTAAAAGCCCATACAAAAGTAATAGTTCCTTTTTCTGCAGTAAGGCAATTACTGATCCAAAGAGAATTAGGTGAAAAAAGGGCAAATTGGGTCACAACACTTCAAGAATATGACTTGGAAATCAAGCCAGCAAAGATTGTTAGAGGCCAAGGTTTTTGTAGGTTATTAGCAAGAGCATCAAACATTCCGGAATCAGGTGATACAGATCATATTGAAGAAATCAACCCAATAAGTATTACCGATTCTGAATCTCAATATGCAGATTTAATCTTTTATTTGAAAAATGGGCATGCACCTCCTAATCTTTCTTATAAGAACAAACGGGCTATTAGATTGAAGTCAAAAAACTTCGTTATCATTGATGATGTGCTTTTTAGGCAAAACTACGATTCAGTTTTATTAAGATGCTTAGAGAAACCTGAAGCACAAAAGTTTTTGCAGGAGCTACACGATGGACCAGCTGGAGGACATTTTGGAGCCGACACAACAGCTCATAAGATCATCCATGCTGGATATTACTGGCCCACCCTATTCAGAGATACCCATGAGTATGTAAGGAAATGCCGAAGTTGTCAAGTCTCCAGTGGAAGACAAAGGAAACCAGCTTTTCTTTGCAACCAGTTAATATCGATCAACCTTTTGAACAATGGGGACTAGACATCATTGGGGAGATAACTCCACAATCCTCCAAACAACATAAGTATATCCTTACTGCTACTGATTACTTTACCAAGTGGGTTGAAGCAATTCCATTAAAAACAACAAACTCTGAAGGAATTATAGAATTCATAGACCAGTTCATCATTACCAGATTTGGTGTCCCAAACGCTCTTGTTTTTGATAATGCATCTTATTTTTTTGGAAATGCCATGTTTAAGTTTGCTATCAAAAGAGGATTTAAATTGAAATATTCTGCAAATTACTATCCCCAGGGTAATGGTCTGGCAGAATCTACCAATAAAAATCTACTCAAAATCATTAAGCGAACTATCAAACAAAATCATAAAAACTGGCACAAATCTTTAGTATTCGCACTATGGGATGATAGAATAACGCAGAAGGCCTCTATGGGTACTTCCCCATTCAACCTTGTCTACGGGAAAGAAGCAGTACTACCAACCAATTTAGCGCTTCCTTCTCTAGCCCTAGTTCAGTTTATTGAAGAAAGACCCTCTTCTTCTATCCAACTCAGACATGATCAAATTTTAAAATTAGAAGAAGAGAGAGAAAAAGCCAAAATTACTCATGATAAACATCAGTAGATAATCAAGTTATCATTTGATTCAGCTTCGTCTAGTTCTAAACAGTTGCAGGTTGGTGATCTAGTTCTAAAATGGGACAAAGCACATGAGGATAAAGGTAAACACACCAAATGCCAAAAGATGTGGCTTGGACCATTTCAGATCAACGAGAAGGTAGGCCATTCGACATTCATATTACAAGATCTATCAGGAAAGAGGGACTCTCTTCCTGTTAATGGCCTCATCTTAAAAAAATTCTTCAATTGAGGAGGTAACCCCTTCTCTTTTAAATTCAGTAGGATTTGCAATATTTAGGACCATTAGGAAATAAAGTTGTAAAATAGCTCCTATTGGCCTTTGCTATATTGAAATGTTGCTTGGAAGAAGTATTTTTAATATTTACTTTTGTAAAATAGAAATCTTAAACAAAAGGAACAATTTCTAGGAAATTAGGTATATTAACATTCTGAAAACCCCATTTTATTTTTGTGAAAATCCTCTCAAGATTTAGAACTAATGTAAATCATTTTAATGTTTTCAAAATGGCCACAAAAGGGTTACCAATATCAAAACAGAGACTGATTCAATCTTAGCATCCTCAACTCTTACCTTGTCATCCATTTTCTCTTAAGGAGAAAATTATTCATCCCATTCATTCAAGTATATGATTACTCAAAGTGTAATTCTAAAATATCTGATATAAAGATAAGGGGTCTTATTACAAGCATGCTTACCATGATCATTGGGAAATAATCTAACCGACATTACCAACATTGCATACCAAAACAGAGTAATGGCTTATAAGCATAAGACAAGGGGTCTCATCACAAGCCAACTTGTTCGATTAGATTGCAACCAGTGAATGGCATTGTCAAATCAGCTGGCAACCAAACCAGGACAATGGATTTTTATCTTACAAAAAGTGGAAAAGAAAAGAAATACAAAATATGAAAACATGTTTTGAATTCATTCTTTTAATCATACTCTGAGATGGAAGGGGTTGTGAACAATCAAATGGTTAAAAGGTATCCGTGTTCAAACTATGAACGTTTGCTGGCAGCAGAGGCTCTACCTGTGACAAAGGAGTCAACTAAAAAGGCTAAGTTGGAAAAGTGTTTTGTTTTATCATTATCAACCAATAAAGGTCAATTTAAAATTTAGAATGTATTTAGTTTTAACAAGAGAAAGAATTAGCAAAAACATGGCTTTATTATATTCAGAATGTGTGTATACTTATTTATATTAGAACTTTCCTTTTTGATAAGGTATCTATGTAAAGAAAGTTCAAAAAATTTCAATAACTTTTTCAGAGATAATTGTTTCTTCTAGCGAATCGCCAATTGTTGTGCTATACAACAACCCCCCATTTCATAAAATCTCACTTAAAAAAATTATAATTTGAAATGGGTCCCTTTTAGATTAAATTGGTATTAATCCATCACTCTTCTAAAGGTTCGGAAATAAACAAAACATTTTAAAACCTTTTGAAATAATCGGTCTTAAAAATAAAACGAATAATTATTTATTATTGCGATAAAGCGATCGCAAGATCACATATCGCAACAACCAAGGATGCATAACCATGACCCATTGATTTTCCCCGATGCGATGAAAGGAGTAGCCAACGGATGTCAGGAAAAAAAATAATAAAAGGCCCCTCCCCTTTGCTCCGATGCGATATCGCAATCGGCAATCGGGGAATGCGACATGAATGTAACAAACTCTCCTCCTTCAAACTCCCGATGCGAGTCAAGCGATATCGCTATCGGCGATCGGGGATTCCATAAAACTTAAATAAAATTGCCCAAGGCTTCCTCCGATTTCTGATTGTGATGAGCCCAAAACACAACTTTTGAAAAGGATCAATATGATTTCGCTATATTATATATTAATTATCATTGAAAGTCTTTTCTCTTCCCGATAGAGATTCTCTCGCGTTCAACCGCCAAAAAATCAAATGCACGCTTAAACCATTATTCGGAAAATAAAGGATATAATGAGCATTTAAATGATTGACAGGTTTTAACGGCCAATTAATGAGCAGTTATGCCTAAATCCTTTCAGAGATTGTATCCGCGGGAGCCTTATGATAAATCTTCCATTACTCATTGATTGACATAATTCCCTCATACTTGGTTTTCGCCATCTATTCTCTACATTACATTCATTTTTCTCTTGCGCAAAGTTTTTCCGCAGTAACGATTCCAGACCAAATGGGAAAGAAATCTAAGAAGTCTGGAACGCCTTCGGCTTCTATGGTAACAGGACAACATGCCACCGGTCCGGGACCAAGCAAGAAGGGATTAATCTTAGATACCACATGTCTCGGCCTTGGCAGCACTACTTGGCAAAATATTTACAACCTGGTTGAAGCTGAGGAACCTCAGCAAACATCGGTACAAGCTTCAGCAGGTTCAAGCCAGAAATCTGATGCTACTTTAAAAGATTTGTCTAATTCCTACCTACATAGGATAGCAGATCGAGAGAAAATTATTCCGTATACGGATGTGGTGAGATGGGAAATTGAGGAAATTCCAATTACGGACATAACATTCTACACTGTTGATGGGAGAGTATTTGGTTCATTTCAGCCCAATGATTTCAGACAAATGTACCATTTGCCCGAACCAGAGAAGAAGTACAATAAAGCATTTCTAGAGAAGTTTCGAGATGAGAATGAAACCGAGTCAACACCGATACGAGAATGGAGACAGAATCCGGTGAACCACAAACATGAGACTTCGGGTAAGTACTCCGTCGACTCCTTATGCTCTCCTTATTGTTATGCTGGAGTCATGATGTGTCAATTGTGGGGATTACATGATTCTTCAAAATTTTCCATAGAAATGGTACCTTTGATGGAAGCGACATGTAATAATGAAATCATGGATTGGGGGACTATATTATCGGATAAGTTGGCTACAGCTATTCTTGAATTCAAAAACAAATCCCGTGTTGCTGATAGGTTCATCCCTCCATTTTATTTTAGTGCCTATATTTTGGATACCCTCTGTTTTAATTTCGAGTTTCTTGTGTTAGGATGGAGATGGACTCCACATGACCCTATGCCTATTCATATCTACCACCAGAAACTATGGAAAGCTCATTATAAACACCATTTATACCAAGTCTGCAATGGATTTATGCTACCTATTTACTATGCAATTTTTGATAACCCTGCCCCTAAGATCTCCTCTCAGGCTGAGATTGACCTGACAGCCCTAGGAACCTGGTTTGGAGAAGAAAAATTCACCTATGTAAGAGTTTTTGGCAGTCAGGCCAAACCTCATGTCCTCCCCTTGTATATACGAGACAAGCTATTAGCTCGCGAAATAGCATATCAGCTTACAACTGTGTCAGCCACGAAAACTCTCAGAAATTCAAAGAAGCAAGTTTGGCCTCCTTTTCCTCTAAGGTGCGGCGTCTATACTCTGCATGATTATAAACATGCAAAGAAAGAGGCAGAAAAAATTAACATCCTAAGTCTCGCCACTCTGCCTAATAGACATTTCGACCCGAAGAAAGTCATCTATAATGCTCTAGATCAAGCCAAGCTCGCTAAATTTGAACATAAGGAAGATGAGTTTTATGAACTATTCTCCTCCGCCGAGTCAATCTTCCAGGTGCAACAGCTAGCTAGAATGAGATACCGTGATGACGGGTTAGTAGAATTTAATAAACTTAGAGAGCAGAGGTTGCAAACTCTGCCTCTAGATTTGTTAGCTATTACCCCGATGATACAGTCAAGTGAGCCTGAGCAACAGCTTACCAGCGAACCTCCTGCTACATCCGAAATATTTGAAGAAGTCCAGAGAAGAGAGCAAGAGGAAATCTGGAGGTTAGAACAGGAAGAGGCACAGAGGAAAGAACAAGAAGAAGCAAAGAGGAAAGATAGAGAGGAAGCAGAAAAGAAAGAACAGGAGATAATAAGGGAAGAAGAACAGAAAAGGGAGCAAGAGCAGACCAGCAAGGAAATGAATGTTGATACTCAAGTGGACCCAAGATTACTCGAAGAATGGCAACAATTTAATACAATTTTAGGCAATCTTGAGACCTCAACGGGCGCCGAAACATCCAAAGCTGCCGATACACAAGATACAGCATCAAAGGAGGTTCCAAGCAAAGGAACCAGCGGTCTACCCCAAACTACAGTAGTAGAAATAATTCCAAAGAATCCTTCCGATCAAATTATTTTGCAGGTGGAGGACATTCCTCCACTGGATGTTTTCTATAGCCCAAAACACAGGGCTGTAATAAAGCGACAGTGGAAAAGGAGAAGGATTGATCAACCTTCTCTGTTTCCCGAACAAACAATAACAGCCAATGTGATATGGAGAGAAGAATTCGACCCCTCCAATGACCTGACAAAGTTATCTCAATATGTCGGTGCCTATTCGGCTGCCACCATGGATAAGTCATCGGAGGTAAGCAATTTGTTGAAAGAAAAGGATCAAGCGATCGCTTCATTACAAGCACAGCTATTGGAAGAGCAGCAGAAGTCAGAACAGCTACAACAGCAACTGTCCACACAACAACAGTTAAATAACCAGCTCAACAAACAGTTGCATGAAGAAAAGCAGAGGATCGATTCGGGAGAAATCCAGAGACAGAAGGAACTATCGGAGGCATTATCAAAGTAGAAAGCGATGAATGAACAGATGGCAAAGACAAAAGATGAGAAAATTGCTCAATTATCAGCTCAAGTAGAAAATTTCAAGAGTCTTCCCCAGCCTACCGAGTTCAGAGTAGAGGCAATTCAAATCAACAAGGCATTAATAACACAAATAAGATTGTTATGTCATGAAATCGCCCAAGTTGAACCTCTGTGCGACATAACAACATCTATAATAGACAAGTCAGTTGATGCCAGGCAGGATTTAGAGCAAGCCGACGACACTTTGACCGATTTTCTTACTTGGCAGGACTCTAATGAGGGACAAGCAACAAACTTGCCCAAGATCTTATAATCCCATAAGGAAATCCTATTCACAGAGTGGCAGTCCCAATTAATGAAAGCAGAGAGAGCTATTTCTAGATGCAAGTTATCTACGAGAAATTTAATTGACTTGATCAATAATACTCTCTATTTATCTAACATGATTTCTCAATGTACACCAGGTAAACTATTATCAGCCAAAACATTGGAGCAGTCATGTAACCAAGAACTAGAAAATAATGGGAGATTGATCTCAGGGATTAAAAGTTTAACTTGGGACACCTATTGGTTGTTCTTAGTAAAACCATACAGTCAGAGAGCCACCCTCAAATGCCTAACAGATGCGATCAGGTGTATCATTCCCGATATACATGATGCCACCTATGCTGCTCAAATCAATTCTCATCCCAGCCGCCCTCAAGAAGTGGAGCCAATGCTGGCAATATGCCAACTCAGGACAAAGGGCAAACAGCCATAAGGATGAATCATCGATGCCGATTACCAGATCACTGCGGCGGAGATATTTAAAGATCGAATTATATCAATTTAGTAGCATTTTAATTTTGTAGTTTGTTAGCTTAGTTTAGTATTTATAGACCCTTTCATGTATTTAGAAAGGGTCGTAAGTTTTTGTATATGATTTAAGCCTAAAGTTGCACTACTGTAATTCAGGCATATTCTTTTATGAAGACTGGACCAATCTTTCCAAATTTTGATAACGAAGCTTTGATGTGAATGTGCACTATTGCCTTTATTTAAAAGTATTTCTGAATCGGAAGAAGGAATTCAGATTGTGATTGGCGTAGGGAATAATTCGCAACTCATATGGTACTATTATCTATGTCTGAATTTATTCCTTTTATGTGAATTGTTGTTTGGTCATTTTTGCTATTATTGAATATGTGAATGTGTTTTAAACAGTAAGTTTTATACTTTCCACTACTGGATGTTTACAGTTTGCTACTCTTTCAATCATGCATGTATCAGTAATATAAAAGAGAAGTGTAATATTGTTTTATCAATTACTTCGTTCAACTATTTGAACGAAGCAATTATCATTTAAATGAATGTATTTGTTTATTGCATAGTGTCATCTATATGCCTATCAGCAAACACAGATTATTAAACGTTGCACTTAAAGAATAGAAGCTTCCAAAGATAAAATAGTAATTTATGTTTTCGTTCATAGAATAAGTCCTCCATTTATTATCACTTATTACAAAACCAATCATTCATTCACCCCCTTTTATTCATTACTGGGAAACTGGTCCAATTATATCCAGTCGGAGCCACCATCCCAAATGGAAAAGGCGCTGTATTAAGGTCCGAACCGGGTGGTTATCCCCCGATGTTGATGTAACGATTTTCGGGGCATCAACATGACATAACCTTCAAAATTTGCATGTAATCAATGTTTATTTCGCTTAGAATCCACCTTTATTGCCTATATAGAGTTCTAATTCCCAAAATGAAATGACCATTGTAGAATGGAATCATTGAAACTAAACTAGAACAAGGGTCATGAGTAGGTGAGTGCTTGCTATTTAAATCAACAAACTAAAACACATGGATAATTAGGTAATTAGGCAAGCATAATGAATATTGAGAAAATTGTTCTATCTTATCATGCACAAGAGCATTACAAAAAAATGACAAACATCTTCATCACTTTAATGTGTGCAATAACACTTAGAATTGTTACTTTTTTAAACTAGTAATTAGGAAATTCTCTTTACCCTATATTTGACATTTGACATTTATCAATAAGGTTTCATAATATTTAATAATTTAATGTAAATTCTCCAATGCTAAAGTAAATAAGATTGCATATTTTTCATGTTCCTTTTTAAAATTTTAAAATATATAAGGTTACACATTGTCCATTTTGTTGGAAACACATCAAAAGCAAGAAAACTCAATATAATATGTACTTATTCAATCACCACCATGAACCCTTAAAATATTATCACAAGACAATTAGGATTAATATATTATGAAAAAACATTAAGAGTATTAGAACTAAAATGTATAGTAATATGAACCAAAAGAAATAAATCACAACACTTATATCACCAATATATTATGACAAGAACAATGAAGAGAAATAAAAGACATAGTAACAAGCAAACTGAATCACAATAATTAGTAAAGAAATTTATCACACTATATCCATCATAAATATATTATGACAACAAAATACAATAATATATGCATGTTAAATCAACACCATGAAAGAAGAGAAATGTTGTACAAGATCCATTTCAATATATTATGAGAAAAATATGAGAAAGGATATAGCATATGCCCATTTTCAATGTGTTATAGTAAAAAAAAATAGTTGAAAAGAAAAACATCTCATATCCATCACTAATTACAAAAGTAGTGAGAAAATATCATGATTTGAACCATTAAAAGGGAGTAATCAATTGAACCTTTCTAACAATCTAAAAAAATAAACATTTTTCACACCTCTATAGTTTTGCAACCTCATCAATATTGCTGGTGATAATTAGTTTTTATTTGTGATAGCTCGTGGCTAACCCCCTCATCCTAAATATTGCATATATTATGATTATAATTAAAAGGGCTTGAGAATTGGGACATGTATTCCACAGTTTGAGAAAGGAGGTTTCTTGGGATTAGAAGGAAGCTTGAATTGTTTAATGATAACCATGGAAGGTTGGAAGGTGTGTGACTAAATGAATTGGTTATCTCATTAATTGAGCTAAACAAAAAGAATAGAGAAGCCATGCTTGCCTTGGTTGAATCAGCAAGATAAAGAGGACAGAATTTAAGAACAATGGACTACGTTGATAGGGGATAGCTGTAGAAATTCTCATTGTAGATTAAACTGATTATGCAATGTACTAAAGCAAAATACTTAATCTACTTCTACAACCAAACTTGCAAAAGCTTAATCGATTTGAGCAAGATCAAACAAAACACATATAACAAAGAAGAAGAATCAATACACATGAAACACAGAAGAATACTGTCAGGAAAGCCTCAGCTAAAATCCCCGCTATCTGTATTATCATACAAGGTGGAAATACATCAAGATTACACAAAGCTTTAGCTCTCACAACTAGCTAGCTCTGAGTATAATCCTCCTGGATGCTCACATGCAATCAAGGCTTCTCACAAATCTTCTCCTCTGCCCTCCAAGCCTCCTATTTCCTTGCACTATTCCTCTGGGATGATCTTCTCCAACCAAGTGGAAAACTAATCTCTCACACTGATCTCACACCCTGTATGAACTGTGCAATCCTCAAGGAACCTTGTTCCTTCTGCATGGATGAGTTTCCTTTATAGAAAAATTCCTCCAACTGATAGTACATTTTCCCTGCCTTTAATCTCAATTGGGTCTTTGTATGAATAGACATGCATGAGTTATTTACAAGAGAATCTTCAGTTATCTGAAGTACACTAGTTGCATGCATGCATGCATTAACTAACTAAACTCACAATTAGTTCCTCAAACTATTTGGAACTAATTTAACTGAAGATAACTCAGTTAACTGAGCTAACTATTTACAACTCAAATACAACTCATCCTTATCTCCTTAATTAAGGGATAATATCCTTAATTTAAGGGATAATTGTTGCATGACTTCACAAAGACTTCTAGCTTGATTTTTTCCAACTAATTAACTCAATATGAATATTATTTTTCAAGCAACTGGTTAGACTAAATTTGAATTTAATTCACATTTTAATTCAAGAAAAAATTAAAATTGGAATATTATGAATGCTATTTTTACCATTTCTATTTTTACCATTTCTTGTTGACATTCTCAACACTCCCTCTCAGCAAGAAAGGAATTCAACTCGATCCTGATATTGAACCTTTGGAATGTTTTGCATGGAACACTTTTCTCTAGTGTTATTGCTCCAGAAACTCTAGAAACAAAAAAAACATCTAACCTGAATCAGAATGTTGCCTGTGCCATCAAAGTCTCTGACTACTATTGCCTCTGTCAACTGAAAACTCTGCGCTTCTTCTAACTCAACCTTTTTGCGCTATTGCCAATCCTTCTATGCGCTCCTGAGTATCTGACTGCTCTAGCCTCTATCACTTTGATCTCTGACTGCATCATTCCAACTGATTCCTCCCTCTACTATGTACTTTGGGCTCCCGTAGCAAGGTACGATCCATGAGATAAACCTCTCAATGAAACCTACCCAATTTCAGCCTTCTTGGGACCATCACTTCACATCAACCCACCTCACACCTGGAGGTATGGCTACATGTGATCCCTCTACTGACTTGGCTCGAAATTCCCCCCCACTGGAGGTCTTTGCTTGAGTGGATGCCTCCACTTGGTCTCCTCTCAGCATCTCCAATTGTGGCTCCTCCACAGTTGTCTGATACTTCTTCTGGGACTACATGTTGAGAGGTAATGTACTCTCCCTCTCAACAACCAAGTCTCTAACATTGGCCTTGCTCCTCAAGGCTTTGCATGCATCTTGAACCTCAAGAGAATACAGGTTCTATAGCCGTGAACCAATCTGTTTCTCTTTTCTCGTGGTGATGTGTCTAAAGAAAACCTTTCCCTTATTGAATACAACATCGTAGCCTTTGTCCTCCAACATCGGGATCGATACCAAGTTCTTATTCAATCCATGCACATACTTCACATTTTTCAAGGTGATAGAAGCTCCATGCTCCCTTTGAAAAGCAACCGTGCCCACTCCTAAAACACTATACCTTTCATCGTCACCCATCTCTATGAGTATCTTGAGGTCTTTCTCCTCTAAGGTATTGAATAAACTTTTATTGTTGGTCATGTGGAATGAGGCTCCCCTGTCAAGAAACTAACCAGAACCCATCATCAATGAAACCATGCATGCGATGAGGGTGAAGTCCATCTCAAGCTAAGAGGCCAATGCCTCACCTTCAGATCGTTCTGAGGATCCCTTCTTAGACTTCTTCAATGGGAAATTAATCGCATAATGACCCATCTTATGGCAATTAAAGCATCTTACTTTATATTTGTCAACCTTCTTCCCTCCATGAGAAGAACTCGATTCGGGAAGAGAATCCTTCTCCTTCCCTTTCATTGCCTTGCTCGCTAAGGCCATATTTTCTTCATCGTCCTTGGATGAATAACCATCTCGTGTGCTCCTCCTGATCTCCTCCTGCAAGAGATCCAGCCATAGTCGTTCCTAATTCGACAGTTTCTCTCTTCCATTCACTAAGTCCTGGTAGCTATGTTAGCTCTTAGGAAGACCGAGGAGAGCAAGACTTACCATATCATCATCGACTGTCATGATTCCTACACTTCCAAGCTCATCTCTGCATGCAGTGAGCTTGTTCAGATATGTAGAAACCGTGTCACCCTTTTTGCACTTGATTTTTCGAAGCTTGTCCTTTAGCACCAGCTTACTCTAGTCACTGTTGTTCTAATATAGGTCCTTCAATGTCTTCCACATTGAAAATGGAGTCTCCTTCCCATGAATACTCGAGACAATATGGTCTTGAACTCCCTCCAGAAGAATCCTCCTTGCTCTCGCCACACATTTCTTCCATTCCACCAATTCTTGGGCATTAGCTACTACTGCCTTGGGGACTTCTTTATCAATGAAGTCCTTCAAACGATTGCCCTCTAATACCTCTTCCATGCGATCCTTCCATGCTATGTAATTCGAGCTGCCATCCAGGGCATACTCGAGTCTCAAGCCATTGAACGCCATTGGTGAACTTTGAGATGTGATAAGAAATCGATTGTGTACCTGAAATAAAGAACTTCAAACTTCAACCTTTTCCCTTATTTGTATATTGTTCTCCACTTTGATCACCTTTGCTCCGATACCATGTAGAAATTTCTCTATAGATCAGCTAGCTCTAATGCCATGTGGAAATTCTCACTGTAGATTAAACTGATTATGCAATATACTAAAGCAAAATACTTAATCTACTTCTACAATCAAACTTGTAGAAGCCTAATACACAAAAGAATACTTTGGGGAAAGCCTTAATTAAAAACCTCGCTATCTGTATTATCATAAAAGGTGGAAATACATCAATATTACACAAAGTTTTAGCTCTCACAGCTAGCCAACTCTCATTACAATCCTCCTGGATGCTCACAGGAAAACAAGGCTTCTAACAAACCTTCTCCTCTACCCTCCAAGCCTCCTATTTCCTTGCGTTGTTCCTCTGAGATGATCTTCTTCAACCAAGTGGAAAACTGATATCTCACACTGATCTCACACCCTGTATGAACTGTGCAATCCTCAAGGAACCTTTTTCCTTCTGCATGGATGAGTTTCCTTTATAGGAAAGTTCCTCCAACTGATAGTGCACTATCCCTGCCTTTAATCTCAACTGGGTCTTTGTATGAATAGACATGCATGAGTTATTTATGAGAGAATCTTCGGTCATCTAGAGTACACTAGTTTCATGCATGCATGCATTAAGTGACTGAACTCACAATTAGTTCCTCAAACTATTTGGAACTAATTTAACTGGACATAACTCAGTTAACTGAGATAACTAATTACAACTCAAATACAACTCATCCTTATCTCGTTAATTAAGGGATAATATCCTTAAGTTAAGGGATAACTATTACATGACTTCACAAAGACTTCTAGCTTTAATTTCTCCAACTAATTAACTCAGGATGAATTAATTAATTATTTTTCAAGCAGCTGGTGAGACTAAATTCGAATTTAATGCACAATTTTAATTCAAGGACAAATTAAAATTGGAATATTCTGAATGTTATTTTTAGAATTTCTATTTTTAGCATTTCTTGTTGTTATTCTCAACAATATCCTGAGGTCAACCAATAGGAAGTGGAAGGGGGAGCTACCCAAAAATCATCCCCGTGACTGAATAAAACTAGAACCACTCTGGTAGAGATAAGAGAAGGGAAACAAGGAACTTACACCCATGAAACCAATAGATACTTGCAACTACACTAGTGGGAGGAATTACAGAAAAAGAGAGGACTCATGGACATTTGAGAGGAAGAAAAAGAGTAAGAAGGTAAGTCCTATGGGAAAAGGTAGGCAAGAAATGAGAAGGAAAAAAAAGTACATAGAGAAATGAAAAGGGAAGTTGAATGCAACACGTTGGAGAAGGAGATCTAGATTGCTATAAGGATACAAAGAGAAGAGAAAGAAAAATTTCTTTGATTGATAGAATGATCCAAAGATAGCTCTTAGGTGAGGAGTAGTAGTCTTTGGATTCCTTAATTAGCTAATGGGTTGAGGTGGTTTAACCTTTGAATTCACTTGACAATTGGTGTGGAGGCATGCTACTTGGATTTCTAGTAAGAAGTGTTCTAAAGTACTCCTTTCTTCTTCTCTATTTTTATTATAGTGTGTTCTAAACTCTTAGGCTTGGGGGTACTCACAATGAGTAAGTTCTCTTACAGTGGAGGCAAGAGGCCTATGAAATTATTTATTGATTGTGGGTGGAGGCAAGAGGCCTATGAAATTATTTATTGATTGAGGGTGGAGGCAAGAGGCCTGTGAAATTATTTATTGATTGAGGGTGGAGGTGAGAAGCCTATATATTCCCCCATTTTGTTAAGGGTAAAGGTGAGAAACCTATGCATTCCCTTGTTTGACTGGTGGGTGGAGGCTAGGAGGCTTCTAGATTCCCTATTTTATCTTGTGGAATGAATAGCTTGGGGATGGAGGTGGCTTAGGCTATCTACTCCCTCTTTCAGTTGATTAAAATTCCTAGTTTGTGGGTCGAGGTGGTGTAGCCTTTGGAGTCCCTGTCTCAGCTAGTAACATTGGTTTTATCCTTTTAGCACCCCTCCTCAAGCTCCAGAATATGGATCAAGGGTACTAGGCTACAAGAAAGTCCACTTTGTATACCAATATATGGTTGGGTGGAGATTTGAGGTTCCAATCTCAAATACCGAGTTCAGATTTATAAGTGTCTCCTTATGTTCTTATGCTATAAATGTTATATACTTTTTAATATGTTGATCAATAATGGCTTTGATTAATTTTTAGGAATGATGACTCTTGTGTGGATGAGAAATGTTGATTTATTGAATGCTTTGTAATGGATTAAGTTCTTGTGTTATTATGAGCATAAATTCTAGTTTAGCGGTGTGTATGAAATGGTTATATGATCTTGTTATTATGGCCCGAGTTAGAATATTGTCTATGTTTCCTGTGTATTAGGAGATGGCTAGATCGTTTGTCATTGTAATTTTTTTCTATCAAAGTTTATATCTTAAATTGTAAAACTCAAGAACGATAGATCTACTTAGTAAAAATATATGCATTTGCATTGGCAGGCCAAGACCATTTAAGCTTAGGAAGGTTAGTTTATTCATAATCTATGTATATGTACATATTTAACAGAATGGGGTAAGTCCATATAACGTTAGGGAGGGATGGCCCTGGGTTATGGTTGTGTATGCATGACTAAGACAATATTATTTTTGGAGGGCCACCTAGTGCATATGATATATACGCACAATTATGTGTTATTATTACACATGGGCAAGCTTAAGAGGGATAACCCCTAGTATTTATTTGAAAACTCAGGAGGGATAGGGTTGTGTGTTAGAGATCCAAGGGAATCCTTATTGCATAGTTAAATATATACATATATGGAAGTGCATGATTGAGGTGGCTCCAAACATGCTCAAAATTGAGAAGTGGCCTCTAAAATAACTCAATTCAATGCTATGAATGAAACTCAAATCTGAGTTCATATGCTCAAGTTATAGATGGTCAAACTTTTGGTCAAACTTGGCTAAGTAGTCGTCTTAACGAGGGAACAATTTGGCATTGTCCTGGTAAACTAAATCTGACCACCAAAAACGGGTGAATTTATCACCTACTTAATTTTTCAAGTGACCCTTATTTTTCGAAGGGAAAATTTGAGTCATATAGTTCACAAAAATAAAATAAAAATATATTAAATTGGGGTTTCATCCTAACACCCCTACAACACCTGAAAATATTATTATAAATATATATATTAAAACAAGGTTGGTTTGTGGGCCACCAATCCCGCTAACGATTTAGCACGATATATATGTTATATGTATCAGAAGCGACAGGGTTTGAACCCACCCGATCCAATGGGGTCAACCCGACACCCAGGCGATTCCAAAACCATATGCAAACATGTTATATAACTTATGAACCATGTGATATAACCACCACATTATAAGAAAATTCAATCCACGTATTGTTAAATGATTCCACGTCAAGGTTGGAGTGGTCAAGTTTCAAACCCGACCCGCCTCCCTATTATTTGCCACTGCCATCAATGGGCCCAACAACCCATGTTGATGGCTCTGCCCACTTCACAATATTTGAACTTTCACTCATTGCATCCAAACAAGCCCCGCGGTGGAGAGATGCGTAGAACCAGGAGAGCCAGAGGTCTGGGCGCGAAACCTTGAGTGACAGATGTAGTGGAACCATGAGCGAGGGAACCCATAAGATTCTGAAAATATTCTCACACTTAAGTGCACATGCTACATACGCACCGAAAGATGTAACCCACACTTTTTGAACTCCGTTATCAATGTGTTGTGTGTTCAGTATTTTATGGTTGTTTTTATGTTTCATCTTCCTTAAGGAATGCACATGTAGTTTTTTTACACTCTTTGATATGAAATTATGCCAAAATCACAGGAAGTAAAAGATATTTGTTAATTTTGGTAGTTTAAGAGATCAACACCAAGTTTGGTATCAGAGTTATCTTCTCGCTAATGTGAATTGTGAGTGTTAATGATTGAATGTGCAAGAAGAAGGGAAATGGAGAACAACATAGATCTCTATGAGGACCTCCTTGGGATGGCATGCATGGTGAACATAACGAATGCATATTATGAGGAGAATATGTTAAGGGAGGAATGAGAGAAAGAAAGAATAGAGGAAGATGCTCCATCTACCACCTCGAGTCTACATTAATCTTCTTCGTCGTCTTCTCATTATTCAGATGACGAGATCAATCAGAGCCTTCAAGCAGAGAATGGTAAGTTGATGATAAAAGTTGAGCCATCAGATCTTATGGCACTCATCAGCACACACAACCACTTGCAAATGACCCTCAGATTGCCCCTAAATATCTAGCTAATCAAGAACAAGCCATTGCACACTTTGAAGATATGTTTAGACTACTTGGGGAGGATTGTGTGCATGCATGCATGAGAAGATGGAACACCCTACCCCATAGTTTGCAGCTCAAGGAATACCATTCCACCATGAGACTGAAGGAGGCATTAAAAAGAGTGTCAATTTACAAGCGCTCCATGCAAAGGCTGAAGGTCAACTGGATTGGCCTCAAACTGAGTCCTCCACTCATATTAGGCATGTTGGAAGGCAGAAGAGAAGAAGAAGAGGAGGAGGAGTGGAAGGACATAAACAGAAAGGCAGGATTTTATGGAGAACATGAGCAGACCACATCAGAAGCCTAGGATGCTAGGGAGGCCACCAGGGCCATAAAAGACGAAGAGATTAACTAGGTTGCTTAGAGGATGAGCAACACCTTCAGTAGGGGGGTGATGATGAGCCTCATAAATGGGTAACTATATGGGCTCATTTTACCTCCTAACCTAGTCAAATAAACCATTCTCTTAGCTTAGTGTATGGTTTTCTGATTATATTTATGCTTATAGGGTGAGTTGAGTTAGTTATTATGCCATGTGGTCTAACATGTATTTAATGTAGATTATTGATGGATTTCGAGGTCAAAGTCAAGGATCCAGTGGCCAAATTGCAGCAATAAATTGAAGTGGACAGAGGAGAGGACTTCTAGGAGGTAATCCCCCTCATTTATTGCTCCTCACCTTGAATTCCCCTTCATTGAGCTCGGAGTACAAGCAGTCGAATCATGCACTAGAAGGCAGTCGGGCAAGTAGAAGATGATTGATAGTTATCTCGAGTTTTGGGAGCCAAGCCTCCTTGATTTTAAGGAATTTGTTGGTAGCTTTAGATGTATAAGTAGAGAAGCCTAGGGCCTCACTAGGGTCGGGATTTTTTTGCTTGTGTAAACTTTGCTTAAATTTCGAGCTTATTATTTTGTGACAGTTTCATGTAATCTTGCTATTTTTTGATAATCAAGATGGAATCCTTCTTGAGCTAGCAATGAGTTACCTCAGAGGGCTGAAGCTCTTGGGTTAGGGCCCAATACAAGTAGCCAAGCTCCTCTTTACTTGTATTTGTATGCTTTACTTTAGTTTGTAGATTAATTTGTTGTTAGATGTATTTCCTTTATGGTTAAGAATAGGTTGCGTTTGATGATTTAGTAGCTTGCTTCAATTTATGCTTTCTATAGCAGGTTAAGTAGTGACCAGAGAAGATTCAAAAGGCTAGAAATAGTTCCTTAGCTTCTCTTCCTCCCTCTAGGATCGTGATTTGAGGCAAAGACTCTCTTGCTGCCCCAAAAACATAGATTTTCCTCATTCCTAGGACTTCTAGTGTTTGCAGCTCTCTAGTAGGTTGATAGTCCAGTTTTGCTTTGCTTTAGATCTTCTTTCTCATGTTCACTTCCTAATTTACAATATTCATTTTGCATGCTTTCCTTCCTTTCAGCATTTACCAGCATTTCCTTCTACACATCATAGTTTAGGCCATTTTAATGCAAAACTCTGTTTTTCCTAAGATGCACTCATTTCATTAGTTGCGTGATTTTCTTAGTTGATTGTCAGATTCTATGCAGCAGATCTCTTCCAGCAGTAGGCCAGCTTACCATCAATCACACCCTCCATCTAATCCATGCCCAATAGGTCTCCCAAACCTCACCTCAAGTCTGTCGTAGTTTCCTTCATTTTTCATAGAACTTCTTCCTCTCTCCTTGAGCAAACCCAATCATCTTTCTCTCTTCTGGTGATTCATGGTAGACCTTAAGCGCCCTAACACCTCATTCCATCCTTCATCCACCTTTTCCACCCACTCTCACACCCTCAAAACAACGAAAATTTCTCTCGGCCTCCTCCTGTAGGCCTTCTGTAGTTTCCCTGTTTGCCTCCTGTAGTTTTCCTGTGTCCTCCTATAGTTTTTCTTGTAGGCTTTCTTTTGAAGGTCGAGTGTGGGAAAAGTCTCCAAAAGGCCACCTAAGACTTCCTAGGACCCATCCACACCATCCTATCTCCTCCCAAGCTCCAAAACCGCCCTCCAATGCCACTTGTTCACTGCCACATTCACACACAATAAATTAGACACATGTTAAATTCACATAAAAGCACATAAAAATCCAAAAATAATATTTTTGCTTATTTACTTCTAGAAATAGCATGGTTAGATGTTGTTTACTTCCTTGAGTAGGTAATGGCATTTTTTTCATGGTTTTCATAGTGTTTTTGGAAAAAGTAGAATTAACTTGTTAATTAGGGTTTACTAGGTTTTGCTTTACACTCCAGTCTTTTTCCTTTCTGTAGTTAAAATAGCATCTGTAGAGTAATCTTTCTTTCTATTCATCATACATAGAGCTTCTTCTGAAATCTATAGAAGTTGGCTTGAGCTCTTAGTGATCTCGCGCCGACTGACCAAGTGACAACCTACAATGAGAACTAGTACTTGTGCATATAGCCCCGACGCTTCCAAGTTTGTTACGAACTACTGGGTTGATAAAAGTAAAGTTGGCAGCCCAGGAGTTGCAACATTCTTGATGCAACATTGGTGCTCACCAATGATTGTAATTTTTTGTACATAAAATGTATTAAAAATAAATTATAAATTAATCTACTAACTTTTCTTTCCTTTTTCTTTTTAATCATTTTATTGAAGGGTTCAGTCCATTTATTTATGTAGATCCTATTGAAATATATATATATATATATATATATATATAGAGAGAGAGAGAGAGAGAGAGAGAGAG
>APFE031756142.1:0-13363 GCA_000404065.3 Pinus taeda | reverse complement strand
ATCATAATATTTAAATACTTTAGTTTCAATTATATAGAACAAATTTTATTATAAAACATATTTGTATATGATAATTTACTTTTATTTTCCTTAATTTTAAGACACATAAGAGAAAATTCTCAAAGTATAAGAGTATGAAACTTCATAGTAACCATGGGTTTCTATTATATCTATATATATATGACTGAACCTTTGTATTTACAATACAAATGGAAAATATATATAATAATCGGTTGAGAAATATGCATAATATAAGGGAGGTAGGGGGGAAGACTTAATATTTCTTATCTCTAAACCTTTCTTGATAGTGGGTTTTATCCATAAGGGATTCAAACCATAGTCCCATAGTGCTAGAACTAGCCCCTTCATTGGATAGCCCCTCAATGCATTCAAATTAAACTCAACATTAGAAGGGCCCCTCTTGATTTGGGAAGTGACCAAGGGGAGCTAAAGACATAAGGATGCATTCGCACATGAATTGCACCCCCTCCAATTCCTTGCAAATTTCAAAAGGATGTTTTGATCTCTTTGAACAAAGAAAGGAAGAAGAGAGAAAGGCTATGCCTTTTTAGAAGTAGAGTCTAAGCTTGAACATTGGCTCAATGAGGAAGGGTCGGGCCATATATCATATCAACAAAAGAATATATTACAATACTCAGATCAATCCAAGAGGAACATTCACCTTTACAAAGAAATATATGGATATTGAAAATTCAAGCTTTATGGTTGTAAGTAGTGGATGAAACTACAATTTGTTTCCACCAATTTGAAAAAAGAGGACGACCATCAACACCATTTGGGTCATTGAGAGAGTAGATGGGACAAAGGCCACACGCTTCAAGGAAATTAGGACCCTATAGTTCTAGAATATATTCAAGGCACACACACTAATTCCCATAGATGTGATTCTAATAGTTGGTCTTTCTAAGGAAGGACCACTTAGAGTCTTGCATAACATCCAGAAGAATAAATCCAACTCCTAGTGAAGTTCTTGTCAATTACTATTATTATTATTATTAATTTAAATTAATTAATATTTAATAAAGTTTAAACTAGAGAACATTTTCATAAATGTCTACCATAGTACTGTTGGAAAATCAAAATAATGTTTGATATAGTACTTGAAACATACTCATAATTTATAATTTATACACATTTTTTTATTTCTTTGTGGAAATTCTTCTTTTTTGCTGTAAATATTCTAGATTTTTTTGATAAAATAAAATATTTTCTTGCTACTAAATTTTGCAAATTATATTATAAAAATAAACCAGAAAACTAGATTTTTCATAAATCACTTCACTATATGTGAAACTACTGAAATTTGAGAAGTGTATTGAGATTCTTATTGAAAATGTTCGATAAACCATGAAAAAAGAATGGATTGAGAAGTTTATTGAGATTCACATTCAAAAGGTTGAATAAACCATAAACAAGAAACACGAATCAAAAGGACATAAGTAGACAGTATATATAGATAAACCATGAAAGAAACACGGATCAAGAGGAAATACGACACTGCATATCGATGGATCAAGAGAAAATACATAGAATAGATATAAATGAATGAAGAGGAAACACCTGGACTATATAAAGATCAAGAGAAAATACATAAACAGCAGTAGGAGCAGACCATTAATGGATCAGAAGAACTTCTAGCATGCTCGCTGAGTGAAGCCCAAACGATTCATCTCCCTCTCATACAATATATACAAATTCATTTCGTGATAGCTTCCTAGAATAATAGCAGGTCCTTTAGGGGTGGTAGGAAAAGCATCAATGTTTAACCCAAATCCTGAGGCATAGTAAATGTAAAACATTTCCGTGAGGCATTAGCATGTCTGAGCAACCACTCAAATGAAATCCAAACTCAAGAAATTTAATACTAAATTGGCCACAGCAGACACATTGTAACACAGTTCATAGCCTTTGTCTTTAGGATATGCAATATGAGAGTCAAATTCAGCTGCAATAAGCTCCAAGACTTCTTTAGGAAAGAGAGTGTAAGTAGTGCCTGAATCTATGATGGTTCCACCGTTGCCATTACTATCAATTGTGGATACATTGGAGCGAAGGGTTAAAGAGTTTCCACCAATACTCACTCCTTGTAGACCAAGGTAATAGTTTTTCCTTGAAAAGATGTTTGTGTGTTAGTTAGAAAAGGAGTGTATTTCAAAGTCATATTGGTGGGAACTGCTCTGTTACCCAACACTACCATGCTGCCATTTTTTTATTGTTCAAGAAATACATGAATTTATCGTCAATTCTAGCACTAAGCTGGGTAGGAAAAGACATATTTCCTCTGCCAAATCCTGCAATATCACCAACCCCCATCGAATTGAATGAGCATCCTAATGCCAATGTAGTTATTTGTCTACTTCTTCATGGAAAAGTCAAGGTGTCAGTGAGTAGATACCCATTCGTGGTTGCTAAGCCATAGGGGAGATAATATTCTGAACACATTCCAGAGCACTTGTCTGGGCAAGTCCTCAAGCTACCCCCTTCTTCACACGCATCTTTGCATTTTGGATCTGCACAATGTACAGGAAGAGCAGACAATGACTTCATGGGAAGAAAAATGGTGATGGATCCAGAGTACATGTATAAGTCGGGGTGCAAGCTGCCCACACTGCACTACTGCCACTATCCATGACCACTAGTAAATCTTGCGGATGAGTGCCCACAGATAATTCCATGTAATACTCGTAGGTGCTGGCATTTTAGTAGAGATGCTCCTTCACTCTCATCCCTCCTCTCAAAGACCTGGCGTGAAGGATCATAGACATTCCATTACACAACAATAGTGCAACAGAGAGTTGCAGTGAGAGGATGATTAATAAGATGAAATCGAGCTTGGAGACCACTAGGATTTTGCAAATTATACTATAAATTAAATGAGAAGAATAGATCTTCATAAATCACTTCACTATATGTAAAATCACTGAAATTTGAGAAGTTTATTGAGATTCTTATTCAAAATGTTGGATAAACCATGAAAGAAGCATGGATCAAGAGGAAATACCTAGACACTATATACATATAGATAAACGATGAAAAAAGCATGCATCAAGAGGAAATACCTAGACACTATATATATGGATGGATCAAGAGGAAATACATAGAATGGATATATATGAATGAAGAGGAAACACCTTGAATATATATAAAGCAAGAGAAAATACATAAACTATATATGATAAACTATATACGAATAGGATCTTAATAGTGTAACAGCATGCCATTAATGGGTCAAAAGAATTTATAGAACGCCTATTGAGTGAAGCCCAAATGATTCATCTCCCTGTCATACAATATATACAAATTCCTCTACTGATAGCTTCCTAGAATAACAACAGCTCCATTAGGGGTGTTAGGAAAAGTATCATTATATCCTTCAAATGTGGACCAGTAAATGTCTGACTCCGCCTGCATGAAAACATTTCCCTAAGGGAGTACCATGTCTAAGCTACCACAAAAATGGAATGCAAACTCAGGGAATTTAATATTGGCATTGGCCACACTAGATACATCGTAACATGGTCCATAACCTTCAACTTCACCTTTAACACTAGGATATGCAATGTGCGAAACAAATTCAGTTGCAATCTAGTCAAAGACTTCCTGGGGAAGTTGAGTGTGAGTAGTGCCAGAATCTATGATAGTTCCATCATTACCATTAATGTCAATTGTGGATACATTGGAGGGAAGTGTTAAAGATTTTCCACCAATACTCACTCCTTGTAGACCAAGGTAATAGTTTTCCTTGTATCCTTGAAAATATTTTTGGGAGTTACCCACTCAACCAAAATCTTTTAGAGAAGAGGGAAAGAGAACCAGAGATGATGATATATTCTTGTAGGATGCGCAAGAAAATTTCGAAGCCCCCACATCATAGTGTAGGCAGAGGAGGTCACTTAATAGCTAAACTAGGTACATGGATCTCATGACATAACTCATTGAGACAAAGCCTTCTCATTTGAGGAAGCAATTGCTCAATCTGTTTGGGTTGATGCGATGGTGGAAGAATACAAATCCATCATGAGGAATAGTGTATGGGAGGTGGTGCCAAGGCAAGAAGGGAAATTAATGGTTTCTTCATTATGGATCTAGAAAGTGAAGCATGCAGTGAATAGGAGCATCGATAAATGACAGGATAGATTTGTGGCCAAATTATTCTCTAATAAAGAGGGAGTGTAGTATGAGGAAACGATTCCACCAGTTGCAAGATATTCCTCAATCAGATCCATTGTAGCATTGACTATGCATATGGCATGGAAACTCCATGAGATGGATGTGAAGTTTGCCTTTCTTAATGATTTTGTTGAGGAGGACATTTACATAGAGTAGCCAAAATTATTTGAGATATAAAATCGAGGGTTGCATGTGTGAAAACTGAAGAGAGCATTGTATGGTCTCAAAAAGGCATCATGAGCATGGTACACTCAGATTGATAGTTATCTCATAGAATTGGGCTTCACCAAAAGTGAACTAGGTGTGAACCTTTATCATACTCTCATAAATGGTAAGTTTCTTAATTTTGTTTTATATGTTGATGATTTAATATTGATTGATGAGGATGAGCTGATCCTATCTTGCAAAGAGGACCTTGCAAGGGAATCTGAGATGAAAGACATGGTCCTCATGTGTTACTTCCTTGGGATGGATGTATGGCAGGATGATGGTGATTTTTTTGTGCCTAAATGAAAATATGATATCAAGATACTTTAGAGATTTCACATGGATAATTGTAAGCCCATGGACACACCTCTAGCTACAAAGTGTAGGAAGGAATATGCTTGTTCAAATGAGGAAGTTGATGCTACCATTTATAGGCAGCTTATGGGTTCATTAATGTATCTTGTGAACACATGACCTGACATATGCTATGCAGTCAACCAACTTAGCTAAGCTATGGTGAGCCTTATCAAATTATATTGGAAGGGAGAAAATCATGTGTTACGGTGCCTTAGAGGCATTACCCTATATGGATTATGGTACAATCAAATAAAGGGAGTGAAGCTACAAGGCTTCTCTAATGTAGATTGGGAAGAAAGTCCATCCGA
The DNA here is from genome assembly GCA_000404065.3 of Pinus taeda. Classification (NCBI taxonomy): domain Eukaryota; kingdom Viridiplantae; phylum Streptophyta; class Pinopsida; order Pinales; family Pinaceae; genus Pinus; species Pinus taeda. The sequence continues at coordinate 8,300 of APFE031756142.1, read as the reverse complement.
TAGGAAAATTACATCAGGTGTTATCTTCAATGTTGGATTCGTAACTATTTCCTCATACAATAGGAATTATAGGTGTGTAGAGCTCATCTTAGCAGAAGTTGAATACATGGTTGCAAATCAAGCAACGTGTGAAGCAATATGGATAAGGGAAATACTTGTGGGACTATTTACTTAGGACATGGATCCAACATTCGTATATTGTGATAATCAGAGTCGCATTAAGTTATCTGAGAATCTGGTATTTCATGACAGGTCCAAGCACACTGATATATGGTATCATCATTTGTGGGATTGTGTGCATACGAGAATTATTTTTCTATAATACATTACAGCTCGGGAGCAAGATGCTAACATATTGACAATGGCATTATGAAGAGTGACGGAAAATCCATTTCTTTCTAAGAGGGGGTGTTGAAAAAATGTAGTAAGAAAGGCTCAATTTGACTTTATTCTTAGTCAATTTGAGTAAATTGAATTTCCACATCATCAACAACCTCGAAGATGTCAAGGAGTGTGACATGAATTTTGGAGTGTGACATGGATTTTGTCGCCAAGTTTACTCAGTAAATTTATTTGTGTGATTGCTAAATTTTACTAATCTAGATTAGTTATTTTTAGTTGTATTCAGTTAACTCACCTCTAATTATTGTTAGAGTAAGTTGAAGGTCAGTTGTACAGTGGGCTAGTAGTCTAACTTAGAGATTTTTTAGTTAACTAATCAATTAGCCTAAAATAGCTAGTGCATGTAGAGAATTTGAGTTCCTTAGCTGAAGTGGAGATGACAAGGGAGTGTAACATTAGTTGTAGACTAGTCTTGAGTGTACAAGTGTTGCATGCAACCAATGATCAATCCTTGGGAATTGTGGAATCAATTTGGAGGAAATTCCCAAAGTATAGGGCGATTTTCTTCAAAAATTTTGCAAGGAAATCAGAGCCTTGGTAAGAAAATATTTGTCTAAGTGTTGGCAAGAAATTATTCATTGAGGAGGAGAATAGTTATTATTTTATAGGTTGAGATGAGAGCTAGAGCTAGAAATTGTAATACATTCTCAATTCAATTGATTAAGGCAAAAAGGCTTGAGGGGGTTTTCTGAGTTGGGTTCCCTAGAAATCATTGTGTATTTTTGGTCTTGCTTATTGCATGTCTATGCATCTTGTTCTAAATTGTGAATTTCATTTTGCAAATCAATAGAGTAGAATTTTCTCTCTTTATTTTAGATTAAATTTATTGAGTAGTTAGAATTCTATCAAATTTCTATAGAAATAATTCTTCTCTCACATTTCCTTCTCACATGTTTATAGGGACATGAACTATGAAGTAACCATGATATTTAATAATAGAGGGAAATTGGGGTTTGGAAGAGCATTCACAAAAAACTAGACAAGCCTTTGAATATGTTCATGCTCCTTAGTTCTAAGTCTCTTTTGATCACCTAGAGCATTCTGATCAATCTATCTTCATCTATATCTAGATTAAGTTCTTATTGGAAAAGCAACTAATTCTTTCCACAAGACTATATATTTTCTTGAAAATTTTGATGAGAACTATATATATTGCTTCAATTCCATATATCATAGTATAAAATTGTTTGAAAAATAACTTTGGAATTGTAGGTGATAGTTTTCTAACTAAAGCTACAAGTCTATAAAGGTAAAATCTCAATACTCTCTCAATTTCGTTTTTATAGATAAAAATTGCTAAGTTATTTCCCTGAAAAATAAGTACATGATTGTAATTTTTTATACATAAAATTTATTATGAATAAAATATGAATTAATTTACTAACTTTTTTTTCCTTTTTCTTTTTAATCATTTTATTGAAGGGTTCACTCCATTTAGTTAGGTAGATCCTATTGAAAATATATATTTTTGTTACATTCATGTCTAATTATGTAATTTAATTTATCTACATACTTACTTATAGTTAGTTATAGATCCAAGTATAGAATTGTTTGAAAAATAACTTTGGAATTGCAAATTTGCAAGTGAATATTTTCTTTTTGAAACTACACCTTTGTAAAGGTAAAATTTGAATAATCTCTAGACATCTACCATTTGAGTTTGTTCTTTATGAATAAAATTTCTAGTATTTTTTCCATGGAAAAAAGTACATGACAATAATTGCTTATACATAAATATATTAAAAATAAAATATCACTTAATCTACCAAATATCTTCTTTTGTGATTTTATGGAAGCCGTTTACAACTATATATAATATATATATATATATATATATAATATATATATATATATATAATGAATATTAAATATAACTATCTAATTATGCAATTTAATTTCTTTTAAATAATTATTTATCATTAATCATAATATTTAAATACTTTAGTTTCAATTATATAGAACAAATTTTATTATAAAACATATTTGTATATGATAATTTTCTTTTATTTTCCTTAATTTTAAGACACATAAGAGAAAATCCTCAAAGTATAAGAGTATGAAACTTCATAGTAACCATGGGTTTCTTCAATAAGTTCATCAAAAAATATTTTTTATTTTATTTTCAATATGACTAGAACCTTTGTATTTACAATAGAGATGGAAAATATATATAATAATGGGTTGAGAAATATGCATATAAGGGAGGTAGGGATGGGAAAAAAGACTTCAAATATTTCTTATCTCTAAACCTTTCTTGGTAGTGGGTTTTATCCATAAGGGATTCAAACCATAGTCGCATAGTGCTGGAACTAGCCCCTTCTTGGGATAACCCCTCAATGCCTTCAAATTAAACTCAACATTTTAAGGGCGCCTTTTGATTTCTGAAGTGACCAAGGGGAGCTAAAGACCTAAGTATCCATTCTCAAAAGAATTCCATCCCCTCCAACTCCTTGCAAATCTCAAAAGGACGTGTTGATCTCTTGGAACAAAGAATGGAAGAAGAGAGAAATTCAATGCCTTTTTAGAACTAGAGTCTAAGCTTCAACATTGGCTCAATGAGGAAGGTTAGGGCCACATATCATATCAACAAAAGAATGCATTACAATAATTAGAGAAAGCCAAGAAGAACATTCACCTTTACAAAGAAAATGAATGGATATTGAAAATTCAAGCCTTATGGTTGTAAGTAGGGGATGAGACTACATTTGTTTTCCACCACTTTGATAAAAGAGGAAGGCAGTCAACACCATTTGGGTCATTGGAAAGAGTAGATTGGACAAATGCCGCATGCTTATAGGAAATTGGGACATTACATTTCTAGAATCGCTTAAGGCACACACACTAATACCTATAGATGTGATTCTAATAGTTGGCCTTTCTAAGAAGGAACCACTTAGAGTCTTGCACACCCTTGAAAAGAATAAATTATCAACTCCTAGTGAACTTCTTGTCAATTATTATTATTATTATTATTACTATTAATTTAAATTAATTAATATTTAATAACTTTTAAATTAGAGAACATTTTCATAAATGTTTAACATAGTAATGTTGGAAAATCAAAATCATGTGTGATATAGTACCTAAAACATACTCATAATTTATAATTTATGAGAAGGTAACTTAATAGCTAAGCTAGGTACATGGATCTCATGACATAACTCATTGAGACAAAGCCTTCTCATTTAAGGAAGCAATTGCTCAATCTGTTTGGGTTGATGCCATGGTGGAAGAATACATATCCATCATGAGGAATAGTGTATGGGAGGTGGTGCCAAGGCAAGAAGGGAAATTAGTGGTTGGTTCAATATGGGTCTAGAAAGTGAAGCATGCAGTGAATAGGAGCATCGATAAATGGAAGGATAGATTTGTGGCCAAAGTATTCTCTAAGAAAGAGGGAGTGTAGTATGAGGAAACGATTCCACTAGTTGCAAGATATTCCTCAATAAGATCCATTGTAGCTTTGGCTATTCATATGGCATGGAAACTCCACGAGATGGATGTGAAGTTTGCCTTTCTTAATGATGTTGTTGAGGAGGACATTTACATAGAGTAACCAAAATGATTTGAGATATACAATAGAGGGTCACATGTGTGAAAACTGAAGAGAGAATTGTATGGTCTCAAAAAGGCATCATGAGCATGGTACACTCAGATTGATAGTTATCTCATAGAATTGGGCTTCACCAAAAGTGAACTAGATGTGAACCTCTATCATACTCTCATAAATGGTAAGTTTCTTAATTTTGTTTTATATGTTGATGATTTAATATTGATAGATGAGGATGAGTTGATCCTCTCTTGCAAAGAGGACCTTGGAAGGGAATCTAAGATGAAAGACATGGTCCTCATGTGTTACTTCCTTGGGATGGTTGTATGGCAAGATGATGGTGATTTTTTTGTGCCTAAAGGAAAATATGCTATCGAGATACTTTAGAGATTTCACACGGATAATTGTAAGCCCATGGACACACCTCTAGTTACAAAGTGTAGAAAGGACTATGCTTGTTCAAATGAGGAAGTTGATGCTACCATTTACAGGCAAGTTATGGGTTCACTAATGTATCTTGTGAACACATGACCTGACATATGCTATGTAGTCAACCAACTTAGCCAAGCTATGGTGAGTCTTATCAAATTATATTGGAAGGGAGAAAATCATGTGTTACGGTGCCTTAGAGGCATTACCCTATATGGATTATGGTACAATCAAGTAAAGGGAGTGAAGCTACAAGGCTTCACTAATGTAGATTGGGAAGAAAGTCCATCCGATAGGAAAATTACATCAGGTGCTATCTTCAGTGTTGGATTGTCAACTATTTCCTCATACAACAGGAATTATAGGTGTGTAGAGCTCAGCTCAGCAGACGTTGAATACATGGTTGCAAATCAAGCAACGTGTGAAGCAACTGGATAAGGAAAATACTTGTGGGACTATTTAGTTAGGACATGGATCCAACATTGGTATATTGTGATAATCAAAGTTGCATTAAGCTCTCTGAGAATTTGGCATTTCATGACAGGTCCAACCACATTGATATATGGTATCATCATTTGCGGGATTGTGTGCATAAGAGAATTATGTTGCTAAAATGCATTACAACTTAGGAGCAAGATGTTAACATATTGACAAAGGCATTATGAAGAGTGATGGAAAATCCCTTTCTTTCTAAGAGGGAGTGTTGAAAAAATGTAGCAAGAAAGGCTCAATTTGACTTTATCCTTAGTCAAGTTGAGTAAATTGAATTTCCACATCAACAACAACCTCAAAGATGTCAAGGAGTGTGACATGGATTTTGGAGTGTGACATGGATTTTGTCGCCAAGTTTACTCAGTAAATTTATTTTTGTGATTATTAAATTTTAGTAATCTAGTTCAATTATTTTTAGTTGTATTCAGTTAACTCGCCTCTAATTATTGTTAGAGTAAGTTGAAGGTCAGTTGTACATGGGCTAGCAGTCTAACTTAGAGATTTTTTAGTTAACTAATCAATTAGCCTAAAATAGCTAGTGCATGTAGAGAATTTGAGTTAGTTAGCTGAAGTGGAGATGACAAGGGAGTGTAACATTAGTTGTCGATTAGTCTTAAGTGTACAGGTGTTGCATGCAATCAATGATCAATCCTTAGGAATTGTGGAATCAATTTGGACGAAATTCCCAAAGTATAGGGCTATTTTCTTCAATACGTTTGCAAGGAAATCAGAGCCTTGGTAAGAAAATATTTGGCTAAGTGTTGGCAAGAAATTATTCATTGAGGAGGAGAATAGTTATTATTTTATAGGTTGAGATGAGAGCTAGAGCTAGCAATTGTAATACATTCTCAATTCAATTGATTAAGGCAAAGAGGCTTGAGGGGGTTTTTTGAGTTGGGTTCCCCTAGAAATCATTGTGTATTTTTGGTCTTGCTTATTGCATGTCTATGCATCTTGTTCTAAGTTGTGAATTTCATTTTGCAAATCAATAGAGTGGAATTTTGTCTCTTTATTTTAGATTAAATTTATTGAGTAGTTAGATTTCTATCAAATTTCTATAGAAATAATTCTTCTCTCACATTTCCTTCTCACATGTTTATAGGGACATGAACTATGAAGTAACCTATGATATTTAAGAATAGAGGGAAATTGGGGTTTGGAAGAGCATTCACAAAAAACTAGACAAGCTTTTGAATATGATCATGCTCCTTAGTTCTAAGTTTCTTTTGATCACTTAGAGCATTCTGATCAATTTATCTTCATCTATATCTAGATTAAGTTCTTATTGGAAAAGCAACTAATTTTTTCCACAGGACTATATATTTTCTTGAAAATTTTGATGAGAACTATTTATATTGCTTCAATTCCATATATCATAGTATAAAATTCTTTGAAAAATAACTTTGGAATTAGAGGTGATAGTTTTCTAACTAAAGCTACAAGTCTATAAAGGTAAAATCTAAATACTCTCTCAATTTCGTTTTTATAGATAAAAATTGTTAAGTTATTTCCCTAAAAAATAAGTACATGATTGTAATTTTTTATACATAAAATGTATTAAGAATAAAATATGAATTAATTTACTAACTTTTTTTTCCTTTTTCTTTTTAATCATTTTATTGAAGGGTTCACTCCATTTAGTTAGGTAGATCCTATTGAAATATATATATTTTTGTTAGATTCATGCTCTAATTATGTAATTTAATTTATCTAAATGCTTATTTATAGTTAGTCATAGATCCAAGTATAGAATTGTTTGAAAACTAACTTTGGATTTGCAAATTTGCAAATGAATGTTTTCATATTGAAACTACACTTTTGTAAAGGTAAAATTTGAATAATCTCTAGACATCTACCATTTAAGTTTGCTCTTTATGAATAAAATTCCCAGTATTTTTCCATGGAAAAGACTACATGACAATAATTGCTTATACATAAAATATATTAAAAAATATCACTCATCTACCAAAATAATCTTCTTTGTATTTTATTGAAAGGGTTTAGTGTGTGTTATATATATAATACTTATATATATATATATAATATTATGCAATTTAATGTTCTTTTTAAATAATTATTTTATCAATTAATCATAATAATTTTTTTTTTTTTTTTAAAATACTCTTAGTTTCAATTATATTGAACAAATTTTATTATAAAACATATTTGTATATGATACTTTTCTTTTATTTTCTTTAATTTTAAGACACATAAGAGAAAATCCTCAAAGTATAAAGAGTATGAAACTTCATAGCAACCATGGGTTCTTCAATAAGTTCACCAAAAAATATTTTTTATATTATTTTCAATATGACTAGAACCTTTGTATTTACAATAGAGATGGAAAATATATATAATAATGGGTTGAGAAATATGCATATAAGGGAGGTAGGGGTGGGAAAAAAGACTTCAAATATTTCTTATCTCTAAACCTTTCTTGGTAGTGGGTTTTATCCACAAGGGATTCAAACCATAGTCCCATAGTGCTAGAACTAGCCCCTTCTTGGGATAACCCCTCAATGTCTTCAAATTAAACTCAACATTTTAAGGGCCCCTCTTGATTTCTGAAGTGACCAATGGGAGCTAAAGACCTAAGGATCCATTCTCAAAAGAATTCCATCCCCTCCAATTCTTTGCAAATCTCAAAAGGATGTGTTGATCTCCTGGAACAAAGAAAGGAAGAAGAGAGAAATCCAATGCCTTTTTAGAACTAGAGTCTAAGCTTCAACATTGGCTCAATGAGGAAGGTTAGGGGCACATATCATATCAACAAAAAAATGCATTACAATAATTAGAGAAAGCTAAGAAGAACATTCACCTTTACAAAGAAAATGAATGGATATTGAAAATTCAAGCCTTATGGTTGTAAGTTGGGGATGAGACTACATTTGTTTTCCACCACTTTGATAAAAGAGGAAGTCATCAACACCATTTGGTTCATTGGATAGAGTAGATTGGACAAATGCCACATGCTTATAGGAAATTGGGACATTGCATTTCTAGAATTAAAGCACACACACTAATACCTATAGATGTGATTCTAATAATTAGCCTTTCTAAGAAGGAACCACTTAGAGTCTTGCACACCCTTCAAAAGAATAAATTACTAACTCCTAGTGAAGTTCTTGTCAATTATTATTATTATTATTATTAATTTAAATTAATTAATGGAGAACATTTTCATAAATGTTTAACATAGTAATGTTGGAAAATCAATTAAGATTATGGTTATATATAAGAAGTTTAAACTGAAGTGAGTCTTAACATAGACATTGAATATTAATACTAATATTAATAGGCATATTAATATTAGTATGAATTAATGTTATGGCAAACGTCGTGGGCAACAAGACGCACGAGGGAGTCTCTGTCCCTCATTTAATGAGTCTGCGACATGGCCTTTCTATATTGAATATTAATATTAATA